>CAJRSG010017727.1:626-10991 GCA_907169655.1 Acomys percivali
GACCTCTCAGCAGGACGTCTGCCGCTGGATTTAGGGCTCACCACCCTGCCTCCGAACGATCTCACTTTTACAAATAATTTCCATCGACCCTCTTTCTAAGCGAGGCCCTACGGTGAGGTTCTGTGTGGACACAGAGCTGGCCATACCTCTCAAGGAGGCTCACACCTGCAGAGCCCTTAAGGTGGAACAGTGGGGCCCAGCAAAGAACCCTGTGTTCTCGAGAGCAGGTTTCCCAAGAAACCCCACCGAGGTGCCTGGACACATGTGTGCACACAAGTGACATGTGTGCACGTTACACGTGGACACAGACACGCCTGTGTCCCGCCAGCCTGAACGTTCCTGCCTCATTCGCCGTATGGGAGGTGTGTGTTGCCGGCTGTCCAACATCCGTGTCTGCGTGTGCCACATACATACAGGAGCCGGCATACTTGTGGGTATACAGCTGTGGCGTAGGGAAGAGTGGAAGAAACCCCACACATAGCCCTGCCCCACGGTTCTGTGACTTCCTTGGACTAGCTCCCAGAGGAGCAGCCTGTATATAGCCGCCGCCAGCCAGGCCGCATGGGGCCTTTGCCAAATCACCTCTCAGCCTGGTCACCCATAACCTACAGGCTTTAGTGAGTCATCAAGATGAAGTCATACTGAGGTGGGGGGGTAGGGGGTGGGGGTGGGGTGCTTAAATCCAGAGGCAGCACCTGTACTCAAGGTCCAGGCTATGAAGCCTGGTGAGTTGGTGCCTTCAATTAGGTCCAGTGATCAGCTGTCACTCGGTGGTAACGACTCTTCATATTTCAAGTACATCTGTGAGCTAGTGGCTACTCCTGGGGACAGACACCCTGGCTCATTTCTAGGGCCCCCTCTGGCACCCATCCGTGTGCCATCACAGCCACCATAATCCCAGGAAGGCCAGCCCTGTACCCACATATGGACAATGAGGGAGCAACCATCCCAGAAGGCACAGCAGACTCTTCCTTAGGAGCCTAACACAGGGTGAGGACTTGGGCAGGGACCGGGATGTAGGCTGAGAGGGTGGACACATTGGGCAGCGGGGCACAATGCAGGGTAAGCAGGCAATGGGGACAGCGGAGTGGGGCCGCAGCGCCCTCCCTGAGCTTCTGCAAACAGCCAGTATGGCTGCCAGCTCCAGACCCCACCTGCCTCAGGCCAGACCCCAGCAGAGGCCACCTTGGCCAGCCTTGCCTGGTGTTCAGCTATGCTCAGTGTTCCACGTCACCACATGGCTGCCTTACAGATAAGGAAGCTAAGGGCCAGAGAGGGTCAGACGTCAGGAAGTGACCAAATAGTATGTGTGGGGGTGGTGCTAGGGCTCCCCCAGCCCCAGGCTGCAGGGCGGCCTTAAGGCATCCTGGGAGTACAGGTTCCTCCACGGGAACCGAGTCCCCTACACCACTGCAGCTGGCACCAGGGGACAGTACTACATCCCAGCAGCCACAGCGCCCTGACCGAGGCCTGGCCCATCCTAGTTCCCTTAGCTGCACCGGACACACCGAGGAAGACAGTGAGAAACAAGGCCAGTGCCCCTGCATCAGTGCCAGATGTCACACCACTTACTCAAGGTCATTGGCTCCTGCTCCTTCCAGCTGTTCTTGCCTTCCACAAAGACCCCGTGACCCTGGTCTCTTGGTTTCCGTGCTCTGCCTATCTACAGAGTGAACTCAAAGAGGCTGAAAGAATGGCCCCAGACCACACGACAAAAAAAGCCACTGGGCCAAGTCGGCCAGGAAACCCTTCATGACAACCTACATCCCGGATGCCAGGGAACAGGGCAAAGGCTAGGACTTCACAGAGGGCCCTTCTGGGTGCTTGTCTGGCCAGCACATGACACCCTGTCCTGTCCAGTGTGGTAGTGGTGCCGCGGCGGCATGCATCACACTAACAGCCTCGACCTCAAAGTCATCCGTCAGTCCTGTAATGCTTGGAGGACCTGGCCATAGGTGCAAGGGGTTGTCCCGGGGACTGTCAGGGGAACACGGGGCCACCCATAAACACACTCTTCAACCATTGCGAATGCGAGCCTCCTTTTGAGTGTTGGTGATCTAACATGGACCAGCTCAGACAGACCATCTCTCCCTATTTTGAGCATGGAGAAACGCCATTCAGCCTCCATAGGCGGAGGGGCTCTGTGCACACACCTCCCCGCCCCAACAAATAACTCACCAGGCACCTCCTCCCATTTTACAGACGCGGAAACAGAGGCCCACAGAAGCTAAGACAGACGCAGGGACTCTGGTGGAGGACAGTGGGCTTTGAGCTTGGATTTCGTGGGAGAACCGTGGGCCCCATATTTCCTCACCAGCACCCACAGGCCCAGAGTTTGTTACCTCAGTAAGGTCCCCTCCCCTATCACCAGCGCCCAAGCCCGAGCGTGTACCCTCAGGGCAAAAGGAGCACGATGTCCACAGGATAGAGCCCTCAAGACATCTCTTGCCTACAACACTTTCCCCCCCTTAGATCATTAAACCAGCACACTGTAATTACACGGACCAAACGCGCAAAAGCGCAAGGGCTGGGGGCCCTGCTGTTCCTCCCAGGTGGGGGAAGGGTGCTTCTGTCCTGGATACACTGGAGGAGCAAGGGGTAACAAGCCACCTGGGCAGGTCTGGGCACCCACACACACTCAGACTACAGGAAGGGCAGGTGGGAGGGTGCAGGGATTCCTCCCTACCGTGGCCTTAGCCCAAGAGCTCCAAGGCCACCTGTGGGGGGGGGGTTGTGGGGAGCCACCCACTGCAAGGACCAAGATTTGCAATGGGGGACACTCCGAGGCCTGATGCTGCCCCCTGGATGTCTGTCCCTAAAGGTGGTCTGGGCAGCGGCTGCTTCTCAAGGCCACCTCCACTCCTGCCCTGGCTTTAGGGGGTCGCTGACTTCACTGCTAGGTTCTGTGCCTTCGGCCAGATGGTGGAATGGTGACCTCCGAGCCCCTTGGCTCACCCAGGAAGTCATTTCTGAGCAAGGGACACTTACAGCCCTAAGTGGGTAGATAGCTCCCACCTGCTCCCCTCCCCAGGAGCGAATGCCTTCAGATGCAGCCCTGCCCAGGGGACTTGGTGTATCACCGCACACTCTGGCCCCACTCCAGGTGGGAGACCCAGGAGAGCTATCACGTGTGAGCGGGGCTTTGTTTGGGCTGTGCAGCCCAAGCCAAAGCCCCAGGGGCCTGAGAGTGGGACTCCAGGCTCCTGGACAGAGGTTCATCTCCCCCCCACCCCAGGCCTAACCATCAGAATCGGGGTTAGAAGCAGCCGCTCTGGCCCCCTCTGCCCATCGCAGCTGCCCAGCCTGGCCAGGCAGTCATGGTAAACACATTATCCCTGTGTCCGTCCACCAGCCAGGTGGATCAAGAGGCCCAACCCCAGGTTCTGTGCAGCCAGCTGGGCAGCCCCATCTCTCTAGAATGGAATCTCAGGTGGGCTCATGGTAACGGCCCTCCTCGACCCCCACACCCACCACAAGCTGCCTGGGAAGGGGGACACGCTGGCTGGCCAGGGATTTGCAGAAAACAGCTCCGGGTTTGGGAAGGGGCCTTCCACACCAAAACATGGATCAGCAAGCTCCCCCAGCAGGCCTAGGCTCCCGCCCTGCCTTGCAGAACACCCCTCACCTCCCCAGGGCCCTGAGCCCTGGCAACCTCTCTCCGGGACACCTGGGGCCAACACAGGCCCTCTTGTCCCAGTTACCTGTGCCAGGGAGGCATCCAAAGAGACAGAGGCTGATGCTGCCAGCCAGCGCTGAAGGGGCCGGCTGTGCAGGGTCTGGCCCCAAGGCCTGCCCACCTCCGGAGACCTGTAGTGAGTCCTCGCCGGTCCCTGTTCTTCTGCGGGGACTCAGGGTGGAGAAAGGGTTAATTTCCAGGCAAAATGGGAAACCGTGGCTCCAGCAGCATCACGTCGGCGGTGGGGAGACAGGTGGGGGGGGTGGGGGCAGCCGCAGCCGCAAGGCCGCCTCCGGGGCCGCAGCGCGCGCGGACTCACCCGGGTCGAAGTGGGAGCTGAAGGCAAAGCTGGGGTTCAAGAAGGACGAGGACATGGCCAGGGCCAGCAGCGAGAAGGGCATCCCCGGGGCGGGCGCCGTCCTTAGCCTCAGGACGCTGGCGGCCTGGGCCGGCGTTCAGGCATCACCGCCCGGCGGCCTCCGCAGGTGCGGAGCGCACGGCCCCCGCCCCTAGCGCCCCCAGCCACCGCCGCAGCGCGGGCACCAGTGGGGGCGGCGACAGACGAGGCGCCTCCGCCCGCCGCCGCGGCGCCGCGGGGCTCCGGCTGGTGCAGTCCGAAAACACGCGGGAGCGCGCGCGAGGTGGGGGTGGGGGTGGGGTGGGGGCGGGACGGGGGATGGAGGAGGGGGCGCGGGGGCTGCGGGGGACGGAGCGGGGACAAAGCAGGGGATAGGCACGCAGTTCGGGGGACAATGGGGGAAGGAGAGGGGGCACGGAGGCAGGGGTGCTACGGGATGAGAGGATGAACACTGAACGGCGCAGGGGCTGGGCAACGCGGAGGCTGAGGACATGGAGCAGGGGCAGGGGCAGGGGAGGAGCACGGAGGTCTTAGCGGAACGCTAAGAGATGGGGAGGGGGCACGGAAGCCCGGCCTTCGGGGGTGGGCAGAATGAAGGCTCAGGGGCACGGAGTGTGCAGATGATGGGGCAGCCGAAGGGGATAAAGGCAGGAGGCACGGAGGCTGGGGGAAAAGGGTAGCGGACAGAGGCTGAAGGAGGAGGGACATACAGGTTGTGGGACACCAAAGGATGCAGGCGGGGAAGAGGGCACAGCGGTTGTTGCTATGGTAGCTGTGGAGCACGGAGTGGAGACACTACCATAGAAGGGACACCCAGGTCCTGGCATATTAAGAGTGTGGGCGGAGGGACCGGGTATAGAGGCCTCCGCTACCGGGATGGAAACTGGAGGGTGCAGAGAGGGAGGGACACTGAGGCCGAGCGTTGAGATGGAGGAGTTGGTACGTAAGTGGGTGGGGGATTTGAGGGAGGGAGCCGGATGGATGAGGGCGATGAAGGCCGGGGGCACCCAGGCAGGTTGCTGGGATAGAGGAGAGAGGCACGGAGGTCGGAGGAGGCTGAGATGGAGAAGCCCTGAATTGGGGAGCGACCAGGCGACTGTGGGCGGCTCAAGAGGTCACTGAGGTCGTGGTGGTTGTCACCGAGGCCAAGGGTCACAGAGGAGGTTACGCAGGAGTGGACACGGAGGTTCGGAGCTGGGGTCCTGCTGAGTAGTGGAGGGTGCAAGGAGATATGTGGGGGATCCAGGAGCGCGGGGACAGAGGGTCACTCCAAGTTTTGGGGGGTGGCTTGTCGGGAGGAGCTTGCACAGGTTGAGGGGGGGCACCGTTTTTGCATTAACTGCTTGCGGCTGTGCCCTGCAGTGACGAACAGCTGCTGCCCCACCCGCACAGAACAGCCGGGACGCTTGGAGCAGGCGGTGGCGGTGGCGCCGGGTACCGACGCTGTGCCCTGCGCCCTTCCTCCTCCCGCCGCCGCTGCGCCATCTTGCAGCGCTGCGACGCAGCCGCGGGCCTGGCGGGATGCAGGCGGGTGCACGAAGAGGGGTTGTCACCTGCAGCTCTGGGGTCCTGGACAGCCAGCCATACCTACGTTCATTCACTACGTTCATCCACCCCTTAGGGCCGGAAGTTGGAGAGCAAGGGGACTGTGCTAGCTGGAGGGGGCCCTGTTGGCAGGAGGGCCTAAGGACTGAGGGAAGAGGAGGCCAGGTCTGGGCAGAGGGTGAGCAGGGTCAGAGGTATCAAGGCCTGGCCTGATTTTTCCAAAGTGGCCACTGTGAAGTTTGGGGTGGCCGTCTCTGCCTATGTTGTCAGCAGAACACCCAAGTCTGCTCACCTGGAGGGCCAGTGGGGCTTTTGGGTTGGCCTTGAGCTCATGGCTGGCCAGGCATCAGAGGACATTCCCCGCCCCCCTCCCCATCCTTTTGGAGCCCCAGGAAAAAGGTAGTGAAGACAGGCCTGGCAGGCTTGGAGGATGCAGTGATCACTGGCCTATAACCGGCGTCTTCTTGCGCCTAGCAGGGCAGCGAGCACCTCCAGGTAAGAGGACACCTAGTGTGTGGCTCTCCCTGTGCCCCACCAGCGTTGAAACAAGGTTCCCGACACCCTTCTAGGCCGTGTACAAGGGCCGTATCTCGTTCACACCTAGTTGGAGGTTGGTTGGGCAAGGACCACGCGCCCGCATGACTGTGACCAGAGCCTTAGGACCTACACTATAGCATCACAGAGATGTTGGCAGCTGATGCTGGGCCACGTTCTGTAGTCCCGCCCCATGCAAGGGGTGATGGGGTGCCAGGGGGGGCCTTCCTGGACGCAGCTGGCCTCAGAGGCAGAGAGGAGGCCCAGGGAAGGAGTGAGATGGGAAGGAGGAGGAGGAGCAGAGCAAGAGCCCGCCCTCGGGTTAGGGTGAGGGGCCAGGCCTAGAAGAAGGGAAGGTGAGAAGGCACCCACCTCAGAGAAAGATGGGGGCGGAGCATCAGTCTGTAGACGAATAGACGAGGCTGACATCACACAGTGCAGTCAGAAGTGAAATGCTGACACGAGCTGCACTGATGGGGATGGACCACAAAAATAGGCCGGTCAGAAGGCCACAGAGGCTAGGGTTGTTTGCAGGAACGTCCACAGCAGCCTTGTCCACAGAGACCAGCCGCAGATGGGGATTGCCAGAATCCCTGGGGAGGGGAAGTGCTGGGGTGACCACAAGCCTTCTTGTGGAGGTGATTTTTTTTTTTTTTTTTAATATGTTCTGGAATTAGGTAGAAGTGAGAGCTACAAGCCCAGTGAACACACCAAATAGCTCTGACGGGTCCAAAGGCCCCAACAACAAAAACCCTACTGAATCATCAACTTTTAAAAAGATACATTTATTTATTGTATGCACAAGGGTCAGAGAACAGCTTTGGGAGTCACTTCTCTCTCCTTTCATCGGGTGGGTTTCTGGGATTAAACGTGGGTCATCAGGACTGCAGGCGAGTGCCTTTCGCCACTAAGCCATCCCTGAATTGTAGACTTTGTTGGTTGGTTGGTTGGTTGGTTGGTTGGTTGGTTTGACAGGGTTTCTTGTGTAACAGCCCAGGCTATCCTGCAACTCCCTCTGTAGACCAGGCTGGCCCAGATATCACAGGTTGGTTTGACAGGGTTTCTTGTGTAACAGCCCGGGCTATCCTGCAACTCCCTCTGTAGACCAGGCTGGCCCAGATATCACAGAGTTCTACCTGCCTCTGCCTCTTCAGTTCTGGGATTAAAGGTGTGTGCCACCACTGCTTGACTTTAAACATCTGATTCTTGTGTCTTCACTTTTGGAAATTCGAGGATTACAGCTGACCACAGCATTTCACCCAGCACAGTGGCGGGTAGTGGGGGCGGGGGGGGGGGCGGAGTGTCTTACAGTTTCTTTTGGAGGGGTTGTTTTTGTTTTTGTTTTCTGAGTCTTACAGTTTTTTGTTTTTGTTTTTTTGAGTCTTACAGTTTTTGACATCTCAATAAAGCTGGTGGGAACCTAGTAACCTAGTAATTATGTCTTACTGCAATATTCTTTTTTTTTCCCAATCATTTATTTATTTATTTTTCTTCACATTGGGGTTCTGCCTGTGTGTATGTTTCTGTGAGGGTCTCAGATCCCTGAGGATTGGAATTACAGACAGTTGTGAGCTGCCATTGGGTGCTAGGAGTTAGACCCAGGTCCTCTGGAAGAGCAGCCAGTGCTCTTAACCACTGAGCCCCCTCTCCAGCCCCTCAATGCAATATTCTTTTTGGTTTGGTTTGCTTTGGCTTTATTTTTTTCAACACAGGGTTTCAAAAAAAAAAAAAAAAAAAAAAAAAGACAGGGTTTCTCTGTGTAGCCTTGGCTGCCTCGACTCAATTTGTAGACCAGGGTAGCCTTGAATTTACAGAGATCTGCCTCTGCCTCCTAAGTGCTGGGATTACAGGCGTGTGCCACCATGCCTGGCTTGTAGTATTCTTAAAGAATCCATTTTTATGTTAAAGAACCAAACACAACAAGTAAAATATTCCATTTTTCGTTGACTTCAAGAGCAGAGAGGCAGCTGAGGCCCTGGAGCCTGAGGGCACAGCCAGCACTCACTCAGACTCCACAGCCAGGGCACAGGCAGCACCCAGGCTCCCTCCGCCTCCTTCTAGCTGTTATCACAACAGGAGTAGCCAAAAGCGCCCTTCATTAGCACAGGATCCAAACCTTCCTGCATCATGTTTTCTTCCTGACCTGGGGCAGCTCCAACAGGGGCCCCTGTGGCCGTCTGGGAGCACCTGAGTGAGCACCCAGGGAGGAGGCATGAAGTAGGAGCTTGGGGGAAGGGGGTGTCCTGGGAGTGTCTTGGGGCTGCCAGAACAAAAGGACACAGATGATGGCTTGAAACCACAGGAATCATCCTTCCCCGTCTGAAATCAAGATGTCAGGAGGGCCATACTCCTTCCAAGGGCTTCTGGCCAGGGTCCTTCCTTGTTCTCCTGGGATTCAAGTGTCCTTCCTTGGCTGGTCTCAGTGTGACTCCAATCTCTGTCTCTGTGGTACGCGATGTTCTGTGTGTACCCTCTTACAAAGCCAGCAGTCACTGGATTTAGAGACTACCTTAGGCTGATCTCTCTCTCTCATGTGTGTGTGTGTGTTAGTGTGTGTTTGTATAGGAATCTGTGTATATGCACATGTGAGTGTGTATTTGTGTAAGAGTCTGTGCATGTGAGTGTATGTGTGTGAATCTGAGTGTGTAAGTGTGAGTGTGTGTGTGTGTGTGTGTGTGTAGTACTGAGGTGCTGAGAATCAAAAACCAGGGCTTTATGCATTCTATGCTAGTGCTTGGCCAGTGAGTTGTACCCCAGGCACTCTACAGCCTTTAAACCCCAGCGTGTTAGCATTTCTGTGAGGTAGCTGAGCTCCCCAGAGGCAGCAGACAAACCTGTGTGCTGGATATCACAATGGACATTCCTGCCTGGAATTCCTACACCCCTACCTGGAAGGTCCACACCCCACCACGGGTACCTCCATGCACACCCCCAGCCCAGCCAGTGAGCCTCCTGGGAACACAGAGAAACTGAGACATTTTTGTACATAGCAAGATGAAGCCAGGCCTGGGATCCCAACCCACTCCTTGATGCTGACCCCATGGGCTCTAGCCTCTGTGGAGGATGGGTGGAATATTAGGGGAACCATTGTACTCACATTGTCCTTGTCTTGGGGGAAAGTCCTGCCTCTTCCCAACAGGCCTGGAGGAAACTCCACCTACCACAGCTGTGCTCAACAAGCCACGTGCTGACATGGGCTAAAGAGACAGCCTCTCCAGGGAGGGAAAGCTCTTGCCCAGAGCTCAGAGCTAGTCAGGAACCATCCCTGCTCTCCCTGAGGGGAAAACTGTGCTCTCAGGCTGGGACCTCACTTGAGGGCTCCCTAGGAGACAGCATCTTCCCCTTCCAGCTCCAATATGTACAGGACACTGGTGTGGGGAGGCAGGCTGCTGGGGACACAGTGTGGGGAGGCTGCACCTGCTGCTGCTCCAGACAAGAGAGTAGGTAGTGTGAGCTCCATGACAGCATCCCCAAAGGGGCAGGGAAATAATAGTGTAGTGCCTCCACAGCTATGAAGTGGGTCCTGTGGCTCTCATAAGCCAAGGCCAGGGCTGGGACAGAAACAGCAGCTCCAACAGCAGGAAATGAGCCTGGGGGGGGCACAAGAGGCAGGCGTCTGCCAGCGGGGAAGGACTACTTCTAGAAGTCTGGAAGGATGGCATGGCTCCTGTCTCTTGCCTCCCCTCCCTGGAACCCTCGGCCAGGCCAGGTGCTGCTCCCACAGCGTCCCCTGGGGACATTCTTTTCTTTGGCTTTTGTTTCACTGAAACCGTCAGCCTGGTATGATGTTGGGCACCTGCAATCCCAGCACTGAGAAGAAGGTGGCAGAAGGATTCTGCAAGTCTGAGGCCAGCCTGGTCTACATAGTGAGTTCTGGACTACTCAGAGCGCTGTCTCAAGCAAACAAGAGTAAATGTATTACTTAGGGACCTGGGGTGTGATTCCGTCAGTAGAATGCTTGCCTCACAAGCCTGGGGATCCCAGTCCGACTCCAGCACCTCGTATATCAGGCATGGTGATGCATACAGGCCAGCCTAAACTAAAATAATGAGAAGGAAATAAAACCACCCCTCCCCACTCTGCATAGTACCGGCGAAATCCACAGAACGTGAAATTAACCATCTTAAGGCGGAGGAGCCAGTATTATTTACACATTCAAACCACAGAGTGAACATCACCACAGCCCACTGAGGAGCAGTTCGCTCATCCCAGGAGGAAACTGTCCCCAGGAAACACCCAAGGCCCAGCCCCC
>CAJRSG010017749.1:1462-19609 GCA_907169655.1 Acomys percivali
TGTGTGTGTGTGTGTGTGTGTGTGTGTGTGTGTGTGTGTGTGTGTGTTTTGTCCCTCATATTTCTGTAGGAATATCTGGCTTGTGATCATTCATTTATTGTATGCCTTGGATTTTATTTGAGTTCTGGGCAAGTTTTTTCAATGCTGGTCCTCAGACTTGTGTTTCAATTTCTTTTACCCATTAAACTATCTCCCAAGATATCTGCCTTTTTGGGTTTTTATTTGTTTTAGTGTTTGTTTGTTTTTATGATTCAATTTTCAAGCTTAAGTGCTCTAAAAGTTACTGTTTACTTGGAAGAAGTACAGTAAGTGAAGGGTGTTTGAACAGTAAATGAATGGTGTTTGAAAGTAGATAATAGTACATACTCAAGTAGAAATATATATTTCACTTCTAGGTTTTTATTTTATTATTTTAATACATGCACACTTATATACATATGTACACAGAGACCTGGTTTTGATTTAGGGCTCTTTTCCTATTTCTCTTTTGTATAATTTTTATTTGGAAATATGTTTTTCATACAATAGTCTTATAATAGTTTATCCTTTCCCATATATCAAATTTTCTTATCTCTGTATAGTTGATGTGTTTCATTTAACAACTTTGAATTAATTTTTAATAGAAAATGACACTGCTATTATGGGAAAATTGGCCCAAACCAAGTAGGATAAAAATCTGGCCTTCATATAAATTAAGCATTACAGAATTTAATTTTTACAGTATCTTTTGCCCTTAGAGTGTTCATATTACCAATAAAATGGAAACAACTGAAAGTAATCAACCTATCCATAGGCATGTTCTTTGTGAACTGTGACTTAAGTACTTACTGTTCTTTGAACTTTGGTGCTCTTGCTACTGCTAAATTACAGGAGAACACTGGTTGGGAGGATTTTAAACTGTGTTTTGAAGTGTCCTCAGCCACTGGAGTCTTTTTTATGTATACTAAACTTTGACTAAGAATATTCATTACTCCATTCACACAAACACAATTACCCTCCAAGAGGATTCTCTAATGCATTTCTTAGTCACATATTTCTTTCAAATCAACTTCTAATGAATATATTAATGAGATTTTTTAAATATTTCAAGCTGAACTTTTACAATTCTTATCATTGTTTCTTCAAAAATAGTTCCTAAGAAAATGTTAATTTTAATATTATGTAAAGATAAAAATGTAAATTATTATTCACAGACCACAGCCTTATGTGGGAGCAATATACAGGTACTTGAAAACTCATCTATAATAACCCTTACATTTTTCATCTAATGAGTTATCTGATATTCATTGTGAATACAATTAATACAACATTCTATATGACTGTGTTTATAGAACCATTTAAAATAATTATTTAGACCAATATAGACTCATATATTCAGGGCTTAAATAACATCTACTTCTTTCTTCAGTTTAAAATAACATGTGGTTATGGCTAACTTGCATCTCTAAATATAAAGTCAGGGTTAATCATTGTTCAAGTGCATTAAAGAAGGGGCAGCATCTTCATGCTGGCACAGTTTTGCTGAACATGTTTGAAGATTTATTACTGGGAACTCTGCCCTAGGTAAACACACTTGATACGTGAGCATGGCCTCTTGGCTCTGACATGCTCAGCTCATCTGTTATGTTGGCATCATTCCTACTTACAACTTGGTTGGAAGTGTGCTCCAAGGTTTAAGTGCCAACATGCAAAATTTTAAATAAGACAGTGCATATAAATTTTCTGTCCCTGGGCAATGCATTCCCTATTAGTGAGTCTGAGCAATAGCAGAAAATCAGACTTTATGCTTCAAAACAAAAATTAGTCATGTGAAGATGACACAATTAGCTGATTAACTATGTCCACACATACTTTTGTGTGTTAGCAGATTTTTGTCTTTAAGTGAAGAAAATTATTTTGAAAGCCACATATAGGTTTTATGTTTCTTATAGGTTTAGTTTCTATACCGGTTTTTTGCATGATTTTTATTTTAAAACAGAAATGCAAAATTTTAAAATTGGGAAAGAATACATGAACCACATTCAGCAGCATTCACAATTCTTCAAGATATAAAATATGAGTTCAAAGGCCAGATTATTTTATGTCTTACAATTGATTAATTAACCATCCATGTAACAATTTTTGTATTAGTATGCAACTAAATACTGATGTATTTAATGTACACATATAGATAGTATTTTTTTAAATAAAACAAAGCCAGTACTAACAGAAAGAAGGGTATGTCCCACATTTTAATTTGGCAACTGTCTTGATTGTATGAAGAGTTAAAAATCCTTGGTCTGGTGTTCCATAAATTAATGACTACATCATCGATGATGGCAAATGAAAGAAAGGACTAAAATTATGAAGTGAAAGAAGTCTAAAAAAATGTATAATTCTAAACCAGAAAAATAAAAGACATTGATTTGTGTACCAACTCAGAACTGAAAATATTCAAAAGTTACAATTAATTAGTAAAAAGACCTAATAAAAATCCATATTAAATTTAAAAAGAAGGTATTCAGTGATACTCTAAATAAAATATGGCAAGACTAAATGGAATGCCCTCAATTAGCTAATTTATATAACTTTTTAGGATGCTAAGCATCCTTTCTATGTTTTCCTGTGGGTTTTTAAATTGGAATCATAAAATCTGAACAGAGTATATTGATACAAACTTTCTGTAAGAATTTCAGTTCTTTCCAGCTCAATCCATTTATCCATAAATTTCGGGAATTCCTTGTTTTTAATAGCTGAGTAGTATTCCATAGTGTATATGTACCACGGTTTCTTTATCCATTCTTCTACTGAGGGACATTTAGGCTGTTTCCATGATCTGGCTATTATAAATAAGGCTGCTATGAACATGGTTGAGCAAATTTTCTTGTGTGCAGGAGCATCTTCTGGATATATTCCAAGGAGTGGAATGAGTGAGTTAACCCAGAAGCAGAAAGACTAAAATGGTATATACTCACTTATATCTGCATACTAGCCCAATGGGCATGTCCCACGAAAGCCTTCCCTTACCAGGAAACTGAGACAGAGGGGAGGACATCCTATTGGGACTCTAGATGAGTGAACCATGTGAGAATAGCAATGTAGAAGGATCCAGAGAGTCCTAGAAACCTACAAGTAGAACATTATGATAAGCAGATTTGGGCCAAGGGGTCCCGCTCAAACTAAGGCACTAGCCAAGGAAAATACAGGCGGTAAAATTTAAACCCCTACCCAGATCTAACCAATGGACAGGACAGTCTCCACACTTGAGTGGAGAGAGGGATATGACTTTCTCATGTACTCTGGTGCCTCACATTTGACTATGTCCCCTGGAGGGGGAGACCTAGTGGCACTCAGAGGAAGGACAGAAGGTAGCCAAGAAGAGACTTGATACCCTATGAGCATATACAGGGGGAGGTAATCCCTCTGAGGAACAATCATAGGGGAGGGGAATAAGGGGAAAATGGGAGGGAGGGGAGAATGGGAGGATCCAAGGGATGGGATCACCATAGAGATGTAACAAGAATAAACTAATAAAAAAATAAAAAATAAATAATAAATAAAAAAAAGAATTTCAGTTCTGAATTTGGTACACAAATCAATGTCTTCTATTTTTCTGGTTTATATATATATGTTTTTTAGACTTCCTTCCTTTCTTACTTTTAGTCTTTCCATTCAGATTCTATCATCAATGATGTAGTCATTAAAGAACCTGAGGAAAAGTCATTGCTATTGGGTGCATTCTTGTCAAATATAACCATGTATATGCTGTAATATCATAAGTGAAATGTGCCTATATGTTCTTTCTCAAAGTTAAACTTGAAAAATAATACTGAGGATTGTAATATAGTCAGACAGTGCTTATAAATATTTTCATTAAAATTCAGATGTCTGTTAAAAAAATGACAGGATTCTGTTTTTTTTTAAATCTTTATGTGGTTGTTTTTAATGTGGATCATAAACAGAACCGAATTATGGCTTCAGTTATCTTTTGGAGAATGTTAATAATTTTAATCATTTTTGATATTTTGGAATTACTTTTTATATTTTAGAAGAAGAAATTAAATACAAATTAGAAATTGGAAAATATCAAATGTAAGGATAAATTACTCTGAATGAGGCAACCTAGTCCTTGGAAAACAAATAGACATATTTATAATGAATCTGTGGACCATAGCATAGAATCCCTATTGTGTGTTCAAGTGGCCTCCCTACAGAATTTGTACAGTAGAAAGGGGCTGTTAGTCAGGGCTGGAATAAAGACCTTTTGTGAGAGTGGAGCAGTAGAATACAGGTGATGTAAAAGGGAAAGAGGGACTAATAGAGAAAGTTGTTTACATGGGGAAAGGATGGGAGACTGGAGGGATGATGAGATTTAAGTTAGATAAAAAACACTATATATATTTGAAAAGGTCATATGGATATATACTATGCTATATGCTTTCTAAATAGGCATATATATATATATATATATATATATATATATATATATATATGAGCTTACCTGGTGTTAACCTAAGCAGTCTTGATCTAATTACTAAATGTATTATTTTCCCTGTAATCTATATTATATCATTACTTAAATGAGAAATTCATAGTAGAATTAAAATGTGATTCCATAAATAGACTTGTATATGAAAAAACATATTTAACAACCTGAACTTTAATATTTGAAAAGAGTAAATCACCATCTATTTAATATGTCTTGTTTTATAAAAATAATCTATGAAAATATTAGTTACTTCTATACAACTTAATAGCATTTATAATTTTTTCTATTTTTGGTCCTTTGAGACAGTGTTTCTCTGTGTAGCCTTGGCTGTACTGTACTCATTTTCTAGACCAGGCTGGCAGCAAGCTCATAGCCATCTGCCTGCTTTGCCTCCAGAGTGCTGGGATTAAAACCAGCCACCAATACTACCGTTGTTTGCTGTGAATTGATTTGTACTGATGATTAATATAATTTAAGACTGTCTGTCCATCTCTCCTACTTCTTCAGGACTCTTTGTCATACTGTATAGATTAGGCAGCCTAAGTGAAAACCTAAAAGTTAATAGTATGAATTTCAACTGTTGAGTAATTATTTATGCTTCCAGGTTGTGGACTCCTAATGTGGAGGAAAATGAAAGAGAAAGAGACTGAGACTAGAAAGGAAGGAGAAAGAGAGACAAAATGCAGCTCTTCTGACATCTTGATGTAAAAAGCTGTACTCACATCATTAAATTTGTACCAGAGACTATACCTAATAGTAGTAACATATCAAACACTTCATCCTCAAATACCATCTCACTGTTTTGAAAGATTTAATACAATCTTGGAGCAATGTAGACAGTCTATGTTTTGCAATACCTGGTCTCACACAGGCAGGCATACACAATCCATTATTACTGATCTAATTTAATATATTTTAGGAAAGTAACTATTTAATTTTTATTCTAAATTGACCCCTCAAAAGTACAAGATCATGCATATCTAGAATCCATGCTTATTTCATACGTTTAGCTGCCAAAACGTTGATTCACTTATTTGTATTTATATTCATTTACTATCACTGATTAATAAAAGAAATTAAACTTATTACTACCAGTAACTGGATCAGAAACTATTTTCCATGGACTACAACTTTCAAAATCAACTCGGAATTGTTGCCACAGGAGCTGCACTATAAAGAATGGAGTCATGCTTCCGGTTTTTACTAGTATCTACCGAACGCTTGGCAACAATCAACTGTTTTGTGTTACCTCATTTTTTATTTATATCTTATGGAAGACATATTTTCCCTCTTTTCCATTTTATTTATACTTGATATTCTCAGAATTCTGGCAACATTCATCTTCTGATGCCCTTAGTTTCACTATGATACCAGATTTTAAGGTCTAAGCAATGCAACTCAATGAAGGGAGATGCAAATACAATGAAACTTTTGTGCTCAGTGAGAGGAGATGTGAATAAAACATGTCATCAATTGCAGAAAAATGCCATACTGAAACTCAAATTTATCATCTCCAAAACTCAGATTTTTGGACACATTTTCTTTATCTTCCATTATCCTTATCTGATTTCATGAGACAGAAAACCTATAGAGGTGATTGATAGTGCTTGCTTGCTTGTCACTTACAACCACTCAATCAAGCCTTGCTTTTCAATCTCTGATGTATCTTTTAATTTGTCTACTTTTTCTTGATTCAATTTTATTTCTTTTTTTATGTTTCAATAGTGTAGGTCTAGTTTTCAACCTGTCATTTGTTGCAAATCCATAATGGAAAGGAGCAAGCTGAGCTAAAATAAAAGCTGCAAAAAGAACAGCTAGAGGGAAAACTGGGTGGGGTACCAGGAAGTATAAACAGATTAAAGAAAAGTCTAATGTTTAGAAGAATAAAGGAAGTGCTGACCTCAGAGGAAAACCCTATATAGTTGAGCTTTCTAATCTATGAAAAGGACTTAAAGAAAAGAGAATCAGAATTAAAGAAAAGCTTAAGGCAGGCAATGATGTTACACACCTTTAATCCCAGCACTCACAAGACAGATGCTGGTGGATGTCCAAGTTTGAGGCAAGCCTGTTCTATAGAGCCAGTTCCAAAACAGCCAGACTTAGGCAGTGAAGGTGGCCACTGAAAACAGGGAGGTGGTGAGGACGTGATGGAAGGAGGGGGCCATGTTCCAGTCTCAGCAAGCAGCAGGACTTGGCAGCTGCAGCCATGTGGTTCTGGCTTTAGAGTCAAGGATAAAGGTAAGGGGTTGTGGAATCTCTCTCCATAGTTAAGGAAAGCTGCTGGGTCCAGTATGTCAATGCTCCTAATATACCTCTTAGGAGAAGTAAGGGACTTAGTGATTCCCTGTATGAAATATTTGAACATTTGTAGAAAAACAAGGATGTCTCCTTTTAGCATACTTGAACACACAACACACACACAAACAAACAAACACAACCTCACACACACAGACAGAGACACACTCATACACACAACCAAACACACTAGAGATAAGTGATAAAATTGATCTGCTTCCAAAGTGCATAACGTTTCTTAGTGTGATGTGGAAGGTGCTTCTCTAACAGCCACAGACCCCAAGTTGAAGATAACCAACACAAAGCCTCATTATACAATTAGCTGAGTCATAAAGGAAACTTAATCCCCAGCAGCTAAGTAAGGACACTGACTGGAATAAAAATGTGACCTTAGGAATGAGGATGGCAATGGGGAAGAACCCTGAAGGGGCTGAGAGGGTTGAATCATTGGATTCCAATAGACTCACTCTTCCTGAGAAAATTGTCTATGCCTTCTTAGCAGTGAATGCATTCCACCCTTACTGCATACAGTACAGTCCTACAAGGGGAACCAATCCTGACTACTATATAGACGAGCTGATGAGTTTACTTACCTTAAAGATGTCAGACAAAACAGTGTAGATCTCTCTTAGGAACCAAGGAACTTTGGCTCCTGAACTATAAGCCGACTTAAGGCTAAGTAAGCCCCTAGAGATGACATAGAATGTTGCAATTTATGAGTTTCCTAATTCATACAAGTAGAAGTCTGGAGATAATTTTAAGGGCGTTGGATAGTGATGGAAGGTATATACAATTTGATAGGCTGAATTTATGGAAATGGGATCATGAACCAAGATTTTTGATTTTTATATGGAAAGTCATGCAGGTTACACAAAGTTTCAAGAGTTTATTTTTTGATTTGTCAAAGTATTTGTGAAAACTTTGGCCTGCTGAGAAAGAGCTAAACATAGCTGATATTCATTGGCTTGGTGCATATGAAGGGATTTTAAATCTCACAAAAATAAAAATGCTTGACTTGATAGGTTTGTTCTATCTGCAAATGAGAGGGCCTAGAAGGCCTGCCTTTCTCCACAGCTTTGCACATGTAGAGATACTTAACTAAAACAATTATATTACTAAAGAGTTCTGAGTAATTAGAAATTTTAAATGTGAAAGTCATACCCCACTCTCCCCTCAACTGTGGAGAATGTCCTGTCCATTGGCTAGATCTGGATAGGGGTTTGAAGTTTACAGCCTGTATTGTCCTTGGCTAGAGCCATAGTTTGAGTGGGACCCCCTGGGCCCAAATCTGCCTATCATAATGTTCTTCTTGTAGGTTTCTAGGACCCTCTGGATCCTTCTCCTTTGCTATTCTTCCATGCTTTTCTCATCCAGAGTCACAATAGGATGATTTTCACACGGACTCTGGTGCCTCATATTTGACCACGTCCCCTAGATGGGGACATCTGGTGGCACTCAGAGGAACGATAGCAGGCTACCAAGAAGAGACTTGATACCATATGAGCATATAAAAGGGGAGAAAGTCCCCCTCAGTCACAGTCATAGAGGAGGGGAATAAGGGGAAAATGGGAGGGAGGGAGGAATGGGAGGATACAAGGGATGGGATAACCATTGAGATGTAATAAGAATAAATTAATAAAATAAAATGAAATAAAGAAATTTTATATGTGTATATATATATATCTTTTCCTAATTAGCAATTTCTAATCACTTTATTGATTAGAATCAATATTTTATTTGCTTGTATATGGATGCTCCATTCAAGCATCCAACATTGGCATCAAAAGCAGAGTGATAGCTTACAGAAGACTCAGCTCTTGACACATGTTAGAAGCAGCAGGGGTTTTCTGAAAAAACATAGATGTTCAATCTGGCAGTCAGATGCTCTGAGTTAACTGGGTTTGAGAAAAGGCAAGAGAAAAGGTACTTTCTGTATTTTTGTTGTTACAATTATACTATTCAATGAGGACATGAAAATGGCTGATGTAGAGATATGGTTCAAATAGAGGAATGTTAAAGAAAAAACAAACATAGTACTTACTACTATGTTAAATACTGGAAGTTTCTATGGCCATATGCTTAAACAAAAGTACTTTTTATATAGCAAAAGTGTGTGTGTAAAAACATTGGTATCATATGACACAGAATGATTTTGTGCCTTTAAGACCTTGACTTCATAGTGTACCTATAAAATTTTAATTAGCTGCTGATTATTTCAAATAGTACATTAATTTATAGAATAACTATTCATGTTAAAGCTATTTAAATGATTAAAAAATAAGTAGATGACAATCAGATCATAAAACATTCTAAATACAAATAAAAAAGAAACCTGATATAGGACCATATTATTCAATTTGAGTTTAAGAATGTAGAAAGATAAAGCTTTCCCAACTTTAAAAAAATAATAACATTGAGATAGTAACATTTTATATCTGAACACTTTTGAGTAAAATGATTTCATTTCACATGCTGGTTTAAATTATGAGTCAATGAAACATGCTTTTTCTTTTTTTAAATTATCACTTGGCTTTGAAGAGACAGTGCTAACACTTGATACATTTAAACTTTTCCGTTTCGAGCATCCAACATTGGCATCAAAAGCAGAGTGATAGCTTGCAGTACTAGCACTGGAGCAAACTGAGTTTCAGTTCTGATGCCAACAGCAAGTGCACATTCCCAGCCCTACCTTGGATTTGGCTTGTAGTTTCACACATCTTTTGCCCTCCATCTGTGCATTGTCATTCAGGTCCCTAGTCAAGCATTAGGTACAGTTTCAATGACACAGATGATGTCCTGTACTCACACATAATTTATTACTTTTTGGGTTTTGAGAATAAAGGCCATATTCAGTTCAGGCCAATAGAGCAGTTTTATTTCTTTTGAGTTTCCCTTTATTTTATTATGCTTGACTTTTCTTTTTATCTTGAGATTCGGCTTTTGCTTAGACTTAGAAATAAATCTTTCCTCTGCTCCTTTTTCACTTGCCCTTGACTGCTATGGAGACAAAACAGAGCTATAGAAATACAGGGAAGTGGTTTTAGGCCCCTTATTGGATGGTTGGAAAATTTGTCAAGTTACTTTTAATCTACTGTAGAATTAAATGGCTAAAACTGTAGTACATTTACAGTACAGAATACTACTCAGCTACTAAAAACAAGGACTCCTGAAATTTGTGGACAAATAGATGGAACTAGAAATGATCATACTGAGTGAGTTAACCAAGATGCAGAAAGACTCACATGGTATATACTCACTTATAAGTGGGCAATAGCCCAAAAGGCGTTTTCTATGAAAGTCTTCACTCACCAGTAGATTGGGATAGATGTAAGGACATCCTATTGGTATTCTAGGCAAGAAAAATATAGGAGATGGGGAAATAGAGGTATCCAGATGGTCATATAATCCTAGAAGAAGAACATCGTGATGGATGGATCAGGGCCCAGGGGGATCGGCTCAAACTATTGCACTAACCAAGGACAATACAAATAGTAAATATCAAACCCATACTTTTATCTAGCCACAGTTAGGTGGAGACTAGAGACTGACTCTGACATGAACTCTGTTGCCCTATATTTGACCACCTCCCCTTGGTGTGAAAGCCTGGTGGCACTCAAAGAAAAAATAAGCAGGTTACTAAGATAAGACTTGATAGCCTATGACCATATAGTGGGAAGGAGGTCCCCCTCGGTCTATGACCCAGGGGAAGGGAGTAGGGTGAAAGCAGGAGAGAGGGAGTAAAGGGGGATACAAGTGATGGGATAACAATTGAACTGTAATCTGAATAAATTAATTAAATTTAAAGAAGAAAAAAAAAGACATTCAAGCATTATTTAATTGAATCTAAACTGTCTTGGCTGTTGCACAACTGGCAACAATTGTAAGTGTGGTTGATTACATGTGTCTCTGAAATATCATTATAAATATCTTATACTAATTGCAACCAGCAAAGATAGAAAAATAAAATTTAGAAAGACACATGATGTTATCTCATTAAAATGAGATAACAAATCATTGGACAACATTCCAAGCTACATGTCAATTTTCTGTTTTTTTCCCAATAAATTGCTAGCTGTCAATGTCAGACTCAACATTTTGAAAATGATGATGATGATGATGATGATGATGATGATGATGACATTTTATCAGAAAATCATTTTTGATGGATACTATTGTGTCAATTAATTGATGACTGTGGTTGGAAAAAGAAAGATGGAAAATAAACAATGCCATTCCTTGTTTTGAAAATGTGACCCCCATGTCACTGCACCAAATTTCAGTGTCTTGCCTCAGTGGCAGATATCACTTACATCATTTCCTTTTTTAAAAAGTTTTTTATTAATTTATTCTTGTTACATCTCAATGGTTATCCCATCCCTTGTATCTTCGCATTCTTCCCTCCCTCCCATTTTCCCCTTATTCCCCTCCCCTATGACTGTTCCTGAGAGGGATTTCCTCCCCCTGTATATGCTCATAGGGTATCAAGTCTCTTCTTGGTAACCTGCTGTCCTTCCTCTGAGTGCCACCAGGTCTCCCCCTCCAGGGGACATGGTCAAATATGAGGCACCAAGGTTCCTGTGAAAATCATACCTCACTCTCCATTCAACTGTGGGGAATGTTCTGTCCATCGGCTAGATCGGGGTAGGGGTTTAAAGTTTACCACCTGTATTGTCCTTGGCTGGTGCCTTAATTTGAGCGGGACACCTGGGCCCAACTCTGCCTATCAAAATGTTCTACTTGTAGGTTTCTAGGACCCTCTGGATACTTCTACTTTGCTATTCTCCCATGCCTCTCTGGAGAGATGGCTCAACCGTTAAAGGCTAGGCTCAAAAACATCATTTCCTTTTTAGAAGTTAATGTACCATGAGATTATTATTAATTTAAATATCACAAGAAGCAGAAATATGAGGTAATATTTTATGAAATATAAGCATCAATAATGGCTTACATAAAGCCCTACATAAAATTCCACAGTGTCTCTTCTAACTCCATAGACATTTATAATATTGCATAGTCTTGAGATCTGGTAAAAAATTTTTTGAAAATAGGTTTCTATGTCTCTCATATAATATATCCTGATTATGGTTTCCTCTTCTCTAGTCTTCCTTGTCCCCTCCCCCCCAACTTCCATCCAGCTGTGATCCTCCTACTTCCTGTGTCTAATTAAGAAATAATAAGGAATCTAAAATAAACAAACAATAATCAATCAAATAATTAATGATGATATTTTACTATAGTCACAAACTAGTTCCAGCAAAACTGCACAGAAAATCTTCACTTAGCAACTGATGGGAGCAAATACAAAGAGCCACAGTCAAGTATTAGGCAGAGCTAACAAAGCTAGGAAACCTCACAGAAGAGAAAGGGGAAGGATTACAGAAGCCAGAGGGGTCTAGGACACCAGAAGAACACAGCCCACAGATTCAAAAAGTAGGGTCAATAGGTTATCACAGAGACTGAAACAGCAATACAGAGCCTGTATGGGCTAGGTTTTATATTATAGTGGTATATCTTGATGTTCTTGTGAGACTCCTAACAGTGAAGTGAGGGTAGTGGTGTCTCTGATTCTTTTGGCTGCTCTTTGTGCCTGTTTTCTTCTACTGGGGTGCTATACACAGCCTTGAAATTAGGATTATTTATTTTAACTAGTTATGACATGTTTGGTTGATATTCCTCAGGGGCATATTCTTTTCTGAAAATGAATGGAAAAGTAGTGGATCTGAGGGAGAGTGAAGATGGTAGGGAGAAAGGGGAAATAAGATTAAGATGTAAGCCAATGGTCAGAACATTCTCCACAGTTGAATGGAGAGTGGGGTATGACTTTCACATGTACTCTGGTGCCTCATATTTGACCACGTCCCCTGGAGGGGGAGACCTAGTGGCACTTAGAGGAAGGATAGAAGGTTACCGAGAAGAGACTTGATACCCTATGAGCATATACAGGGGGAGGTAATCCTCTTCAGTTACAGTCATAGGGGAGGGGAATAAGGGGAAAATGGGAGGGAGGGAAGAATGGGAGGATACAAGGGATGGGATAACCATAGAGATGTAACAAGAATAAATTAATAAAAAAAACATTAAGATGTAATGTATGTGAGAAGAATAAATATTAAAAAATTAAAAGTAAATGTAATGATGAAAAATAATAAAAAAAGCTTTCATTATAATGATAATATAAAATAGAGCATAGTATAAAAACATATAGTGTGATAAAAACTTAGAATGTCATAGTTGCACAAGACAATCAAATCTATTTTGCAATGTTTTATGATAAAATTTTTAGAAAATAGAATGTGGTAAAGGCTTTTAAGTTTTGTTGACAGAATTGTACCGACATCAAAGATTTCTTCAGTCAATAGTTATGTTGTTCATCATGAGAAGAACACAGATACTTTATAATCAGATAAATTAATTGGTATTTTAAATCCTCATTATTCTTAACAACTCCATCTTATATCATAAATAACTGATTTATATATGTTAACATTTCATTCTTTTTCATTGTTAACTTCGTTTCACCATTTTAATCACGAGGCAAAGAAAGATTAAATAAATGAGTAACTATCATTTATTTGCCTCATTCTTGGACTATTCTGACTTATAAACTTCCTGAAAGATATGTTGAGAATTATTCACAAAGTCTCTCAAAGTTTTTCATTTCTTAATACTTTATTAAGTGTGTATAATTTGTACTTTGAGTAAATATTCATATATGTTCAAGTATGTTAGGTTAGACATGGATATATTGAAATCACCGAACAAACTCATATTGCTTGTACCTCTTTGTATGAGACAGGAATTTTGCTATTTACCATCACCACCATGTTCACAAGGTTAGTGTAACTTCCAGGAATTTCTTATATGTGCTTCTTATCCTGCTGTAGAAATGCTAGCATTACTGATTAGCACTTCTGCTCTCAACACTGTATGGGTTGCAGGTGGTTGAATCGCATGGTCTGCAGAATAAGCCCTCTCCCATGAGTCATCTTCTTAGTGCTCATTTACTTAAGAGACACTTGTTGCCATTTAAATGCTGAGTATACAATGTTAAAAGGCTCATTGTAAATACATGTGCAGTATGCCATTCCTATGGTAAAAGAAACAGACACATGTCAATCGCATTTCTAATCAGCTGGTACACACAGTTTGGCAGAGTGTACTTTATCTGTGGTAGGTGCTTGGCGAATTTATTGCAAATGAATAAATATGATGTGGAAGACCAGAATCCTCCAACCTGAGATGAAAAAGTCAGTGGTACAGTAATTGATGAGCTCTACTACTAATTTCAATGTGATATGCAGCTATTTCCTATTGAAACATTTCCTCTTGGAAGGAGAACTAAAGGGGCTCAGATTCAGGGAGTAAACCAGACCTACAAAGCTCAGATAGTTTTGGAAACTACAGTAGAAACCTCCCCCATCCACAATGGAATAATAGCAGCAAACAATTGTAGGGGCCAGAGAATCTCCAACTTGTAGTGGGGTACACTTGCTAGTACAGTGTACTACTGGGATAAAGTTTTTATGAGCCATCCTCCGTGCTGGGTGAGGCATTCGTTGACACAACTGTCTTTGAGTCTCTTATGTAAGTATCTCTCAATCATACCCTGGTAAGCACTGACAATAATCCCAGGAGTCATTAAGCTAAACTTTGATGGAATAAGTTTATTTGGTTTGTCTTTGATGTCCCTTCTGGAGTGAACATATGATTGTTCACACTTTATCAGGAAAAAACATAACACAATAAAAATTATTTAATTACTCTTTAGAACAAGTCCCAAAGTGGTAGTTTGGGTCTAGGAAACACTTTGATGAAACTCTTTTCAAATAGGACATGATACTGGGACTAAGTAATTACTTAATTCAAAGATTTTAAAAAAATTATGTCTATAAGAGAACATAGTATGTATCTAAACAACAAGAATAGGTACCATACTGGTCATCTGAGACCAATGCCTATAACCATCACAGTCTTGTTATGGGCCATGTAATATGCTAAGAGCTATAAGCACACAAGAAGTAGACAGGCAAAGCCCTCGTCCATGTGCTGAGCAGTGGATTATAGGTTCCTTTGGACAAGTTTTCTCTCCTTTTAGTCAGTACATTAAATTGATCCAACTCAAGCTCAATGAAGCCATCATTCATAAGAGTACAGAAACAAAGTCCATGGTTAATCAGCTTTCTCAGAATTTACAAGTGCAGGACTGCAGTGTGAAGGGAGAGAGATGTGTATTGATCAACAACCAGACTACAGCTGAGACAAGATTGTGTCTCTGGTTTCTCATTTCCAGAGGAAGAATAGTTAATCTTCTAAGCCGGAAGCTCTAAACCATGGTAAAAAGCAAACAATTACTCCCTTTATTTAAAGAAGAACCAGAAGTGAAATGTCTCACTTATTTTCTTTTAAAATCACAAACACTTTTACATTTCTAGATCTTTCTAGCATTCTTTAGGTCATTACAATATAAATATGGCTTTCTCCTCTCAGAAATCATGTCAATTATATCCAAATTCACACATGAACCTCCACATAAAGAGTCATTTGAGAATAATTATGATCCATAAATAATAGTTAAAGCAAAAGCTACCAAAATCAGAACCAATGAGATCATATTAAGCCATTATAGCAAAACATTCAGTTCTGCTCAAAGATACATCTGTTCCATTAAATACCCAAAAATGTAGTAAAGTTTGTGAGTAGAACTAATTTTGAAGTAAATGTATTTGACCAAGATGAAAATAGATTTACTTGTTTAGCATTAGCATGAAGTACGTGTAAGTACTTCATTACATTTACATTTATGTGAATTTATCTATGTTAGGCTTTAGGAGAAAACCAGGGCCCAGAATTCACCTCTGTGATTCTATTTGTTTTATAAATATTTACAATTGATGAATTACAAACTATTTAATTTGGTTTGAGAATGACAAAAGTAGCTTCCTTTCCCTAGCATTCCTGAAATTTCTTGCTCTTAGTGATTCTGGCCCTAGAACCCAATGAATTTATTTTTTTATGTCTGCTATTTTACACTCTCTATTATAGTTCTGCACGTTGCCTGCCAGGTAAGAAATACTTGGTTGCAAAGACAGCATTCATTTACCTCATGGGGTAAAATATGAAGATTAATCACCTGCTGCGTGGAAAGCAGAGTTGCGGTGAGACTTGCAATAAAACTCAAGACTGATAGCAGCAAGCAAAAGAAAGATCCCAGGTATTCATCATCTCCTCAAGGAGTAGCACTTAAATCATGAAAAAAATTGTTTCTGACACAATTGAGAAGATTGCAAAAACAAACAGCATCTCATAAGAGTTTCCCAGGACACGCTGCTCTCTGAACACGAAATTTCATTGTAAATAGAATCATTTTGACTTTAACTAGAGACCATAGCGTTCCTGTCATGTTCCTGAGGTGTGACTATCAACATATCATTAAAGAGAATAATGTGTTTCTTACATTTTAATTCATTTGGCTCACATAACATAATTTTTCTGCGTTGGACATAGGTTTATATGATTACACTTATTTTTTTGTTCTTCTGTCTAAATTATTGAAGATATTGAAGGAATCAGTCTACAGAATACATTAGACTGCTTTGGAAAAAATACTGCTTCTTCTTGTACTAACAACATTCCTTAGTAGCCTGTAGGTGTTTTGTTTTGTTTGGTGTGTGTGTGTGTGTGTGTGTGTGTAGGGTTACAGTCATGCAGCCTTTCCACCATCCACTTTATCATGTCTATTATTGTTGTTTTTGTTCAGTTCATGGTTCGGCCATGATGTAGATGACACTTTATGGTTGTAGCTTCTGATATTACCAGGAGACATAGTCTAAGACCAAAGTCTGTGATTCTCTGGTTCTGAAAAATCCTTCTGCTCCTTCTGCAATGTTCAGAGCTTTGGGGCAGAAGTTGTTTGTAGATATAAACACTGATTTCATTCACTAGCTAGTGTATGAAAACTGGCAGTACTGGCTTTGGTGATAACTGTTTAAATGTGCCCAATGCCTTCTAGTGTTTTCAGTTCCTGTTATGTATTTTTAATATTGCAATAAAGTTATTAACTATGAAATATCCAGAGCACTG
The DNA here is from genome assembly GCA_907169655.1 of Acomys percivali. Taxonomy (NCBI): domain Eukaryota; kingdom Metazoa; phylum Chordata; class Mammalia; order Rodentia; family Muridae; genus Acomys; species Acomys percivali. The sequence continues at coordinate 18,306 of CAJRSG010017749.1, forward strand.
CTCATATATGTCATTGGTTACTCTGAAATTCTTAAATTGACCTATTATTTAGGACTCTGTATAAGACTGTAACTGAATATATGAGAAAATGAAAGGAACAAGTATAACATGAACTAAATCAACATTTCTAAAATTCTGGAAAATTTACCACATGAACTATTTATTATATGTTCATGTTTGATTTTGAAAAATCTTAACACAGAACAGTTGTTTTACTATTGAGAAACAAGTTATGTTAAGAATGAATTTTGAAAGCTAACTTGTGTTTTTTGCAAGAATTTGAATGATGTTTGGTCTGTAACATTCTTGTTTTTATTTGAGGAGGTTGCTAATTGGCTTACTTTGGTGTATTAAAGGTTAAGAAAAAGCTTGATATAATGTTCTAAAGTAGGATAAAGAGATGTTTGACATTAAATATGCTTATTATTTATAATAGCCAAGACAGAACCTGTGTTGATTGGCTGATGAATAAGGAAAGGAGAGAATACATAAAATGGAACAACATTTGGATATAAAAATAATTAAATGTTTTAGTTTGCAACATATAATATTATTTTTCTGATACTAGATTTTGTAGTTGACAGTACATTGGTGGTAAACAAAGGGTGGCTAATGCATTTATGTTACATTTATAGAAATTATATTTATACCTTATGAGAAAGAAAAGGACTGAATAAACAAATTTATCTGTAAAGTTGGCGATGAATGCATTTATGTTATTGTGAGAAGACTTTGTGGCGTGTTAGGCAGTACTCAGATGTAGATGAAAATATAAAGCTTTTTCTCACAAATAAAAGACAGAGCTCAGGATTCTTCTTAACCACAACGAATTGAAAAATTCTTGAGAATTGAGAGATATTTTGCCTCCTGTTAATATTCCATACTGGGTATGTGTACGATACATTAAGTAGAATGCCTTTATTCTGTACAACCTCCACATTCTCATCAGCTAAAATTAGTCCAATTAATGAGTATGCTAATTAACTTAACATATACATTGTGCCCTTCATATGTCAGTTTAGACAACTGGCACCATAGGGTATATATTTACTGTGGACAAAACAGGAGTGCTGGAACTGTGGAATGTGTTGATTCCTCCACTAGCATAACAAAGGATGTGCCAGGGAATCCCTAGCAGCTGCTGACAATACTTTCTGAAAATACAAATTTAACACTATACTGGAAAGGAAACCCCAGAATTTTCAAGTTGCCAAATATTTATATTACCACTAACTTTATGAATCACAATTCTAATTTTATAGCATCATAAATACACATATATACACACATACACAAAAATAGAT
>CAJRSG010017763.1:0-12500 GCA_907169655.1 Acomys percivali
TAGGCAAAGGCAGGCAGATCTCTGAATTCTAGGCCACCTTGTTTAAGTTAGAGGATTTATGAGGCTATGATAAGTTAATGAGAGCCTGTCTCAAAAAAAACAAGTAAAAACAGTGAAATAGCACATGAAACACACACATATAAATAAATAAAAACAAAACTGAACAGAGTGTTTCAGTTAGGGATATTATTTATCGGAAGAAACACTGTGACCAAAAGCAAAACAAAGGAAATATTTGCTTTCTTTTGTATGGTTACTACTGATGTGATAAAACATCATGACTAAACAAAAAATAAGGACAAAAATTTTCATTAAGCTTATACTTCCACAGGATAGTCCACAAGTGAAAAAAGTCAGGACAGGAACTCAATAGGACCAAATTCAGGAGGTGAGAGTTATATAGGACACTGATAGGTTCTATTTACTGGGTCACTTATGTTTTTCTCGGCCTGCTTCCTTATAAAATTCAGAACAACAAGTAAAGGAATGACCCCACCCACAACTGGATGAGCCCTCTACCATCAATCACTAATTAAGAAAATGATCCAACAGGATTACCTAAAACCAAGTCATTTTCTTAATTGATATTCCTTCCCCTCAGATGACTATGGCATGTCTCAAGTTTATATAGATCTATCCAGCACATATGCCTTATACTTTGTCATCATGGTTTATTATTGGAGGTAGTCAGGACAAGCACTCAATCAGGTCAGGAGATGAAAGCAGTAGCTCTGATCCAAAGGCTGTGGAATAATTCTATTTATTGGTATACTGTGGGTTGTTCAAACTGCTTTATTGTGGAACCCAGGACAACTTGCTCATAGACGGCAAAAACTACAGTTGGCTAGGTCCTCCCACATCAGTCAGTGGTTAAGAAAATACCATATAAGCCTGCACGGGGCCGAAAGTTTGTGAGGCATTTACTCAATTGTATCATCCTACTCTGCAAAGAGTCTTGTTTGTCTCACATTGACACAAAACTAGTGAGCACACAAATAAATATGAACAAAGAAGGTCTACACGTGTTTTAGACAATATAAAATTGGTAATAATTGTTTAATAAAAATATAAAACAATAGGTGCTCAAAATAATCTTAGTAAGTGGTTATTTGAAAAATTCTTATGATAATGATAGGAACAGACATGCAGACAAATCAGTAAGAACAATAAGAAATCTGAGAAATTGCTTGTATTATTTTTAAATATCTACTGCATCTGAAAAACTGAATATAATGGGGGAATGAAGCAGACACTGAGATTCACAGCCAAATCTGAGGTGGAGCACAGGGAGTCTTACCGAAGAATGTGGTGGTAGAAGGACCTAGAGGAAATAGAAGCTCCACAAGGAGACCAGAGTGGTGTTGATGCAGAGACAGATGCAACAACCAAGGACCATGCACTGTGAGAACCTAGACCCTCTGCTCAGATGTAGTAGATAGGCAGGATAGTCTCCTTCTGGGTGCCATAACATGGGGAGTAGGGACTACCTCTGACATGGACTCTTAAGCTCATTCCTTGATCACTTGCCCCTAGTGGGGCAGCCTTGCCAGTCCACAGAGGAAGAGGCTACAACAAGTCCAGAGGAAACTTGATAGACGGAGGTCAGAAGATATAGGAGAAGGTCTCTGTTTTCTGAAGACTAATGGCTAGTTGAGTAGAGGGAGGGGTGGAACTGGGAGGCAATGAGGGAGAGGCTACAAGTTGAATGTAAGTGAACAAATTAAAAAATAATAAAATTTTTTAAATAAAATAAATTTTTAAAAAGTTAATTTTTTACAGGATACTATCTTTTCATTATCATGGTTTATGTAGTGACAAGTATAGTCTTTTTTCATATGGGCTTGTTGTTTCATGGTATATAAAATACACATACAGAAGTACATTGGTTCCTGGGCTGCTGAATGTACAGAGCAGAAGAGTAACAAGTGATATTATTTTGGGTGAAGTAAAATGGGCTCTAGTTAGCATACAAAGTCCCCAGTCTCCAAGACATAGAAACAAATTTGTGATTTTAGTTGAGAAAAAATGTGATCCTTAAGAAATTAGCTCTACCTTGATTTACTCTACCAAGATATGAATTATTAAATCTAGTTATGAGATCTTGCAACTGTGGCCATCACTGATATTATAGTTTCAAATTATGTGTGTCACCACCTCAAATCTCTGATGATGATTTACCTCTTAATGTACTTATTCTTCCACTGTCCTTGAATTTTTACTTATTACATACTAAGCTTTTTATAAATACAAAATAATGTCACTTTGGACAAAATTCACCTTGATAACTATATATCATTTTGTCAGTTTCTTCCTATTGTCTCCCTATAGATTTTTCTCATGTGTTCAGATATGTGCAAGCTCTATTTTTCTATTCATGGTGCTATTGAATACTTCTTTAGAGATATGGGATGTCTGTATAGGGTAAGAACAGTTTTTTTCCTCTATGAATGGACACAATTGTAATTAATTTGTCTAAGTAAAGCAAACTTTTCTGATTTAATTAATAAATTTTGGGCTTTTAAGAATTGCCAACAAACAGTCTTAAGTATCCATCCTCACACAACATGTATGTTGGTGAGCACATCCATATAAATGAGGAAAATCACTTGAAACATGTATAGCAAACAGGACAACATTGAAATGTAAGATCTTAAAATATTATCAAAGACACATTAAGATGCAAAAAATGAGACAAACAAAAACATTGTAGATCAAAAAGTGTCCCCAAATGTAAAGATGACAATCCTATTGTGAAATTCAATGCAAGTAACGCAGTCAAGATTTCTCACTCTAAGAACATTCTGGGCACTCAGGAGTCTCTGCATTCAGTAATATCATTTCTTCTCACAGGAAAACATCTCCACTCAAAGAGAGCCCAGATATACATGGTAATGCTCAGATTAAATTATCCATAACATGAAATCACATCAATAAAAAATTCAAATCATTTGGCATTGCAAACATGACAATGGAAGATCATGAAGTTCCAATATAATTTGATGAAATCAAAATGAATAACACAAAAATTATGACTTTTTTTGAAAGATGAAAAGAAGTCAAAATTTACATGAAGAAATTTGAGAATGGCAGAGTGAGTTTGAGAATCAAATGCATAAAAACATCAAAGCATATTTTAACCCATTTAAATATTTTAAGTCACAAAAATTAGGAGCTCTTACAATGAATAACTGTACTTACTGTGTGTGAAGGTCCTGATAATAGTGCACAATTGTTTTATTAGGAATTCTGTTGCCTGTGTAGTAAATATGAAGAGAAAAAAATGCACCAATGGTGACATCTCCTTCATAGTAAAAACTTTCATTAATGATTATATAGCACTCATTGTCACTAAAGGCACGCAGAAATTTGGGACTATGCAGGATCCCAATGATAAAAACCCAGAACATCCTATTAGCACATGTACATGTCAGCCAGAAGCCTAGTAGAAACAGATCTAATGATGTCCCGGAGATATATATTCAGCTCAAGTGTTTCTGAACATTTGTGCTTCTCACTTTGTTGATGAGTGCAGTTGTGACACTAATTGCCACAAGTTCTTCCTGACACCACATCCAGTGCCACTGAGAGTTCTGAAACTGAGGCCCTGTGCTCTACTTAAAAACAAGTTGGAAAATATGTTTTGTGTCTTCTTTACCCACAGGGATCATAGTTTCTGCCAAGAAGATAAACATCAACAGCTCAGGGCTCAACTTCTTGATTGGGCTGTTTTGGCCAAGTTTGAAGCAAGAAACTTTTTATATGAAAACAATTTGTTTGTTGAAAACATGCTCTCAGAGTTTGCTGTGGTAGATGAATTCACAGAAGGCCTGTAAATGTCCATGCCATACACACAGGGAAAATGAGTAGTTAATGCTTTTCTTAAAAAAAAAAAAAAAAGACATCCAATGTAGTCAAGTATTCAAACTGACTATAGATGTCTCAAAATTTTTCTCTGTGGTGTATTTGTATCTGCAGAACATTACAATGCCTTCACCCAAAACAATCAGTTTATTTCTCACTTTGGAAGAGCCAATAGTCCTCCTGTACTCCTCACTTCCAAATTACCTACTAATGTCAGTGAAAAATCAAGGCCTGTTTACATTCTGAGCTTCAAAACTTCGACATTCCTACTCTTCCTTGTTCATCCTGGGTTAATCATTGAGTGAATGTGTCATTGTGATTCACCCCTGAATCTAGTCCAGGGTATGTACTCACTGCCTACTCTGCTCAGAAAACATTAGTGTGTGAGAGAAATCCTCAGTTCTATAAAATTGTATAATAATTTAAAGGCATTAGATGGTGTCATTCACCTATACAGAGGAAAGCCATCTTGAGAATGGCTCTATTTCTCAGCCACGAAATACTAAGGAAATTGGTTTAGTCTGGGTTGTGATATGGAAATTCAAGAATGCTCCATACACAAAAAATATATTGAGATGTCTAAGAAAAATCTGTAAATAAAGTGAATAAAAGCCCAAATAATCCAACAATAGAAAGCACAACATTTTTAAAAACTTAACAAGTCAAACTAAAGCTTGTTTTGACTCTCTTTTTTTTCAGATTAACAATATTCAAATAGTAAAAAATAACCATAACTTGTCTATTATACGACTCTATGCAATGAAAGTGCACAGGGAAACCTGCTATGCAGTAAATCACAGGTGAGTGCAATACTGGGATATATAGAAAACTGTGTTTCAGTCCATCCAGACAGGATTAGAGAAAGAGTATTAAATTTGCAGAACAAAACATTCACTGACTAATTCTTCAACTAGACTTTTTGATGCAGGTTAACCATGAGACTTAAACACATGCATTTGACAATGCATCTTGTTAAAAATACTGGGTATTTGTTAAATCTTTTATTTCTTGGCATTTTCTTTCTTTGTTTTGTTTATTAAAAATAAAATCATTCATATTACATCTCAATTGCTATCCCATCTCGTGCATCCTCCCATTCCTCCCTCCCAATTTCACCCCATTACCCTTCCCTATAACTGACTCCCCTTGAGTATTATGCTAGGGTATCAAATTTCTTCTTAGTACTCCGCTATCCTTCCACTGAGTGCCATTGGGCCTCCCCATCAAGGGGACATGCCTAAATATGGAACACCAGAGTTTGTGTGAAAGTCAGTCCTCAGTCTCCACTTAACTGTAGATAATACCCTGTCCCTTGGGTAGGTCTTGGTAGGGGTTTGATGATGACTGCCATATTGTCCTTGGTTGGTGCCATAGATCAAGCAGAACCCCTGGGCCCAGATCTGCCCATTATAGTGTTCTTCTTGTAGGGTTTCTAGGACCCTCTGGATCCATCTATTTCCCTATCTCCTATATTTCTCTCACCTTAGGATGTCCTCCCCTCTATCCCACTTTCCTGGTAAGTGAAGACTTTCATGAGACATGCCTCGTGGCCTAGTGTCCAGTTATAAGTGAGTATATACTATCTGTGTCTCTCTCCTTCTCAGTTAGCTCACTCATTATGATCATTTCTAGTTCAATCAATTTGTCCACAAATTTCAGAAATTCCTTTTTTTTATTGGTGAGTAATAATCCATAGTATAAATGTACCACAGTTTCTTTATCTATTCTTCTACTGAGGAACATTTAGACTGTTCACATGTTCTAGCTATTATGAATAAGGCTGCTATGGACATGGTTGAGCATATGTCCCTGCTGTATATTGGAGCATATTCTTGGTATATTCCAAGGAGTGGGATAGCTGGGTCTTGAGGAAGCCCTATTCCCAGTTTTCTGAGATAGCATCAGACAGATTTCCAAAGTGCCTGCACTAGTTTGCATTCCCACCAGCAATGAAAGAGTGTTCCCCTTTCTCCACCTCTTCGCCAGCATGTGATGTTGCTTGAATTTTTGATCGTGGCTATTCTGATGGGTGTAATATGGAATCTCAGAGCTGCTTTGATTTACACTTCTCTGATGACTAAAGACATTCAGCGTTTCTTTAAGTGTTTCTCACCCATTTGATATTCCTCTGTTGAGAATTCTCTGTTTAATTCTGGGCCCCATTTCTCAATTGGATTATTTGGTTTAGTGGTGTTTAATTTCTTGAGTTCTTTATGTATTTTGAATATTACACCTTTGTCAGATGTAGGGTTGGTGAAGATCTTTTCTCTGTCTGTAGGCTGTTGCTTTGTTTTCTTGACAGTGTCACCTGCCTTATAGAAGCTTCTCAGCCTCATGAGGTCCCATTTATTAATTGTTGACCTTAAGGCCTGGGCTGTTGGTGTTCTGTTCAGGAAGTTGTCTCCTGTACCAATGTCTTCCAGGTTCTTCCCCACTTTTTCTTCTAACAGAATTAGCGACTCTGGTTTTATGATGAGGTCTTTAATCCACTTGGACTTGAGTTTTGTGCATGGTGACAAGTATGGGTCCAATTGCATTTTTCTACATGTAGACATCCAGTTACACCAGCACCATTTGTTGAAGATGCCATAGTTTTCCCATTGAATAGATTTGGCTTCTTTGTCTAAAATCAATTGACCATATGTGTATGGATTAATTTCTCGGTCTTCAATTTCATTCCATTGTTCCACTGACCTATTGCTGTACAAGTATCATGCTGTTTTAATTACTGTTTCTCGATAGAACAGCTTGAGATCAGTAATGGATATACCTCCGGAGGATCTTTTATTGTATAGGATTGTTTTAGCTCTTCTGGGTGTTTTGTTATTCCATTTGAAGTTGAGAATTGTTCTTTCAATGTCTTTAAAATATTGTGTAGGTATTTTGATAAGGATTACATTGAATCTGTAAATTGCTTTTGGTAAGATGGCCATTTTTACTATGTTAATTTACCCAATCCATGAACAACGGACATCCTTCCATCATCTGATATCATCTTCAATCTTTCTTCAGAGATTTAAAGTTTTTTTCAAACAAGTCCTTCACTTCCTTGGTTAGAGTTATTCCTAGATATTTTATATTGTTTGTGGTTATCGTGAAGGGTGTAGCTTTCTTAATTTCTTCCTCTGCATGTTTGTCATTTGTATATAGGAAGGCTACTGACTTTTTAAAGTTAATTTTGTATCCAGCCAATATACTGAATGTGTTTATCAGCTGTAGTTCTCTGGTGGAATTTTTGGGATCACTTATGTATACATACTCTCATATCATCAGCAAATAGGGATAATTTTACTTCCTCCTTTTTCATTTGGATCCCGTTGATCTCGTTTTGCTGTCTTATTGCTCTGGCTACATCTTCAAGAACTATATTGAAGAGATATAGAGAAAAGTGGGCAGCCTTGTCTGGTCCCTGATTTTAGAGGAATTTCCTTGAGTCCATTTTATTTGATGTTGGCTATTGGCTTGCTGTATACAGCCTTTATTATGTTTAGATATGTGCCTTGTATTCCCGATCTCTCCAAAACTTTAACATGAATGGGTGTTGGATTTTGTCAAATGCTTTTTCTATATCTAAGGAGATGAACATGTGGTTTTTTCTTTCAGTTTGTTTATATGGTAGATTACATTGATGGATTTCGGTACACTAAACCACCCCTACATGCCAGGAATGAAGCCTACCTGGTCATGGTGAATGATATCTTTGATATGTTGTTGTATTCGTTTTGTGAGTATTTTATTGAGTATTTTTGCATTAATGTCCATAAGATAAATTGGTCCGACATTCTCTTTTTTTTGTTGGATCTTTGTTGGGCTTAGGTATCAATGTGATTGTGGCCTCATAGAATAAATTTGCTAGAGTTCCATCCCTTTCTATCTTTTGGAGTAGCTTGAAGAGTGTTGGTATTAGCTCTTCTTTGAAGGTCTGGTAGAATTCTGTGCTAAATTGGTCTGGCCCTGGGCTATTTTTGGTTTGGAGACTATCAATAATTGCTTCTATTTCTATAGGAGAGATAGGACTGTTTAAGTGGTTTATCTGTTCTTAATTCAATTTTGGCAAGTAGAATCGATCAAGAAATTTGTCCTATTCCCTTAGATTTTCAATTTTTGTGGCATATCCCTTTAAAATAGGATCTTATGATTCTTTGTATTAAATCAGTGTCTGCTGTTATATCTCCCTTTTCATTTCTGATTTTGTTGATTTGGATAGTGCCTCTCTGCCTTTTAGTTAGTTTGGCTCACCTTCATTTTCATTGAATTGCAGGAAGTATTCTATTTCTTTCTTTATTTCTTCCATGACCGACGTGTCATCAAGTAGAGAGTTGTTTAGTTTCCATATGTGTGTAGGCTTCTTATTGTTTCTGTTGTTGTTGAAGTCCAATCTAAGACCACGGTAATCTGATAGGATACATGGTATTATTTCAGTCTTCTTGAATCTGTTGAGGCTTGCTTTATGACCTATTATGTGGTCAATTTTGGAGAAGGTTCCATGGGGTTTGGAGAAAAAGTTTTAATCCTTTGTGGTTGGGTGAAAAGGTCTGTAGATATCTGCTAGATTCATTTGATTCATGACCTTGTTTAATGTTGTTACTTCTCAATGTAGTTTTTGTTTCAATGACCTATCCTTTAGTGAAAGTGGGCTGCTGAAGTCTCCCTCTATTAGTGTTTGTGGATTGATGTGTGGTTTCAGTTTTCTTAATAGGTCTTTACAAATATGGGTGCCACTGTATTGGGAGCATAGATGTTCATAACTGTGATGTCATCTTCCTTGACTTTACCTTTGATGAGTATAAAGTGTCCTTCCTCATCTCTTTTGATTAATTTTGGTGTAAAGTCTAATTTAGTAGATATTAAAATGGCTACACCAGCTTGCTTCTTGTGTCCATTTGCTTGGAATACTTTTTCCCAGCCTTTTACCCTGAGGTAATGTCTATCCGTGTGGCTGAGATGTGTTTCTTGGATGCAGAGGAATGTTGGATCTTGCTTACGCATCCACTCGATTAGTCTGTGTCTTTTTAATTGGGGAATTGAGACCATTAATTTTGAGAGATATTAATAACCACTGACCGCTAAATCCCTTGTTTTTGATGTTGGTTGCAGTAGAGTAGTTATGTGGTTGTTTTTGCAACAGTATAGTTATATACATGCAGTCATCATCAAACCCCTACCCAGACCTAGTCAAGGGACAGGACATTCTCCACAGTTAAGTGGAGACTGGGGACTGACTTTCACATGAACTTTGGTGCCCCATATTTGGGCATGTCCCCTTGATGGGGAGGCCTGATGGCACTTGGAGGAAGAATAGCAGACTACCAAGAAGAGACTTGATACCCTAGGATCATACTCAAGGGGATGAGGTCCCCATCATCACAGTCATAGGGAAGGGGAATGGGGTAAAAGCGGGAAGGAGGGAGAAATTGGAGGGCGCATGGGATCGGATAGCAAATGAGATGTAATATGAATGATTTTATTTTTCAATATACAAAACAAAACAAAGCAAAAAAAGAAAATGCCAAGAAGTAAAAGATTTAAAAACTACCCAGGATTGTTACCAAGATACACTGTCAAATCCATTACACAGTCAAATCCATGTGTTTAAGTCTCATGGTTATCCTGCATCAAAAAATCTTGTTGAAGAATTTGTCAGTGAATGTTTTATTCTGCAGATTTAATACTCTTTGTCTAAGCTTGTTTGGATGGACTGAAACAGAGTTTTCTACACATCTGAGGATTTTACTCACCTGTGATTTACTGCATAGCAGATCCCTGTGCACTTTCATTGCATACTGTCTTATGTTAGAGAAGTTACGGCTATTTTTTACTATTTGAACATTGTTAATCTGAAAAAACGAGAGTCAAAGCAAGCTGGAGTTTTACTTGTTAAGTTTTTTGTATTGTTGTGCTTTCTTTTTTTGGATTATTTGGGCTTTCATTCAATTTATTCATCATTTTTCTTAGATATCACAATATATGTGGTGTGTGTGGAGGGTCCTTTCATTGCCATATCACATCCCAGACTAAAATAATTTCCTTAGTGTTTTTATGGCTGAGAAATAGAGCCATGCACAAGATGGCTTTCATCAGTATAGGTGAAACGACACAATCTAATGCCTTAAATTATTATACAATTTTATAGAACTGAGGATTTCTCTCACATACTAACCTTTTCTGAGCAGATTAAGCAGTGGGTGCATATACTGGACTAGATTCAGGGGTGAATCACAATGACACATTCACTCAATGATTAACCCAGGATGAACAAGAAAGAGTAGGAATGTCAAAGTTTTGAAGCTCAGAATGTAAACAGGGGCTTGATTTTCTACTGACAATAGTAGATAATTTGGAAGTGAGGAGTGCAGGAGGACTATTGGCTCTTCCAAAGTGAAAAATAATCTCATTATTTTGGGTGAAGGCATTGTAATATACTGCAGATACAAACATACCACAGAGACAATTTTTGAGACTCCTATAGTCAGTTTGAGTAGTTGACTATATTGGATGTCTTTTTCTTTTTTCTTTTTATTTGTAAAAGAAAATCATTAACTGCTATTTTCCCTGTGTATGCATGACATCAACATATATAAGCTTTCTCTGAATTCACCTACCAGAGTAAACTCTGACAGCATGCTTTCAACAAGCTGTTCTCATATGAAAAATTTCTTGTTTCAAACTTGGCCAAAACAGCCCATTGAAGAAGTAGAACCCTGAGCTGTTGATGCCTATCTTCTTGGCCGATATCCTGATCCCTGTGGCTAAAGGAGATACAAAACACATTTTCCAACTTGTTTTTAAGCAGAGCACAGGGCCTCAGATGCAGAGCCCAAGGAAAGGAAGAGTTTCAGAACTCTCAGTGGCACTGGATGCGGTGCCAGGAAGAACTTGGGGTGATTAGTAGCTGCACTCATCAACAAAGTGAGAGGAACAAATGTTCACAAACACTTGAGCTGAATATATACCTCCTGGACATCATTAGATCTGTTTCTACCAGGCTTCTGGCTGGGCATGTACATGTGTAAATACGATGGTCTGGGTTTTTATCATTGGGATCCTGCATAGTCTCAATTCTGTGCGGGCCTTTAGTGACAATGAGTGCTATGTAATGATTAATGAAAGTTTTTACTATGAAGGAGATGTGACCATTGGTGCATTTTTTTCTCTTCATATTCACTACACAGGCAATAGAATTCCTGGTAAAACATTTTTGCACTATTATCAGGACCTTCACATACAGTAAGTACAATTATTCATTGTCAGAGTTCTAAATTTTTGTGACTTAAAGTATTAAATGAGTTAAAACATGGTTGTGATTTTTCTTTTTTTTAATTCTTTTGATTCTCAAACTCACTCTGCCATTCTCAAATTTCTTCATGTAAATTTTGACTTCTTTTCATCTCGTAAAGTAAAAGTCATAATTTTTGGTGTTCATTTTGATTTCATAAAATTATATTGGAACTTCATTATCTTCCATTGTCATGTATGCAATGCCAGATGATTTGAATATTTTTATTGATGTGATTTCATGTTATGGATAATTCATTCTGAGTATTACCATGTATATCTGGGCTCTCTTTAAGTGGAGATGTTTTCCTGTGAGAAGAAATTAATGCAGAGACTCCTGAGTGCCCGGAATGTTCTTAGAGTGACAAATCTTGACTGTGTTACATGCATTGGATTTCACAATAGGATTGTCATCTTTACATTGGGAACACTTTTTGATCTACAATATTTTTGTCTATCCCATTTTTTGCATCTTAATGTGTCTTTGCTAATATTTTAAAATCTTAGATTTTCAATGTTTCACTGTTTGCTATACATGTTTCAAGTGCTTTTTCTCATTTATATGGATGTGCTCAACAACATACATGTTGTGTGAGGATGGCTACTGAAGACTGCTTGTTGGAATTTCTGAAAAGCCCAAAATTTAGGAATTAAATCAGAAAAGTTTGATTTATCTAGACAAATTAATTACAAATTTGCAAGTGTGTCCATTTATAGAGGAAATAAACTGTTCTTACCACATACAGACACCCCAAATCTCTAAAGACGTTTTTAACAGCACCATGAACAGAACAATAGAGCTTGCACATATCTGAACACATGAGAAAAATCTATAGGAAGACAATAGGAAGAAATTCATAAATTGATATATAGGTATCAAGGTGAATTTTGTTCAATGTGACATTATTATGTAATTATAAAAAGCTTAGTATGTAGTAAGTAAAAATTCAAGAACAGTGGAGGAAAAATTAAGAGGTAAATCATCATCAGATATTTGAGGTGGTTAAACACATAGTTTAACATGATAATATCACCAATGGCCACAGATGCAAGATTTCATAACTAGATATAATAATTCATATCTTAGTAGAGTAATTCAAGGTACAGTTAATTTCTTAAGGATCACATTTTTTCTCAACTAAAATCACAAATTTGTTTCTATGTCTCAGAACTGGGGACTTTGCATGCTAGCTAGAGCCCATTTTACTTCACCCAAACTAATGTCACTTGTTACTCTTTTGCTCTGTACATTCAGCAGCTCAGGAAACAATGTACATCTGAATGTGTTTTTCATATCATGAAACAACAACCCCATATGAAAAAAGACTATACTTTTCACTACATAAGCCATGATAATGAAAAGA
>CAJRSG010017778.1:0-16864 GCA_907169655.1 Acomys percivali
CTGGGATTTCCATGTGCTCCATCCTGGCTTCTTACCTTGGACTCGTGCCCCAGCTCTAACTCAGGTCCTAAGACTCATGTGGCAAGTCCTAACAGCTGAGCCTCCTCCCCAGCTGCTGAAAAGTAGGCGGTAGGGTAATAGGAGCGGGGCAGCTACAGGAAGCACTGTCTGCAGTAGGTCCATCATCCTCCATCCTTTGCAGACTGGGCAAAGGAGGGAATGGATCTGAGTGCAGAACGGCAGCGGCCTGATGCCCACACAACACTTGTTAATGAAGGACTACGAGTATTGGTGAGAGCACACATCTGCATGCAGACTCTGGGGTCATTTATGAAGAAGTAGTGTTCCCTTACTTATAATACTTTTGTTTTCTTGACTTCATTTAAATTTTATAACCTTTCTTTGATGATACATAGGGATATTTTTTAATTACATACTGTGTTTAAAAACTATGTTACTAGAGAATCAAATGGCATCGCAAGCATTGGATCATTAAGTCATTGTTTCTTTCATATAATCTTCTGTACCACTGTTTGTGGCAATGTGGCCTCCAAGGGAATGCAGCTATAACCCACTATGGGAAATCAAGTAAGATCACGCAGGGTGGAGTATTTCCATAAAAAAAGAAAGCTTTCCTTGTGCTTCCCTGAGCTGTCCCTCATGATACAATAGAAACATATAATGTGCTAGCAGAATCGGCTCCAAGCTCTTTCAGGGATGAAGAGATGGAGGGAAGAAGTTGTTGAAAGGAAAAAAATCAATCTGTCATAATTCTGATATTTAAAATAGTTGTCCTCCCTGTGAGAGAAACAGGTAGTGGTAAAGTAAGCCTAAGACCGGCAGTTTCCAGAACTATACCAATGGACATGATTCCTTTCACAAACGTGAAAGACAGTGCACTGCATGTGAACACACAAATGGGGAGGGTTAAAGAAAAGTGGTTCTCTTTTCCAAATCTCTATGAAAATCCCATGTCATTGGAAGAAAAGAAAAGACTTGGTAGAGTGAAGCGGGCTAATTAGGAACATGATCCTTTGACTTCTTTCAGAGTTTTTACTACTAGCTCCTGGTCCTTCCCGCTGCCTGCACTAGTCACCTGCCTGCCCTAACCACCTGCCTGCACTAGCCACCTGCCTGCACTAGCCACCTGCCTGCCTCTACTACTTACAATGCCAATGTGGTCTCAAATGCACCTTGAGAGGCTGGGGGACATGGCGAACTCAATCTTTGTGATGAACTAACTCCCTGGTACAATTATGTCAGCCTTGACATCCCAGTAAAATGACCAGGAGCTCCTGTGAAAATCAGACCCCACTCTTCATTATTTGACCACGTCCCCTGGATGGGGAGGCCTGGTGGCACTCAGAGGAAGACTAGCAGGCTACCAAGAAGAGACTTGATACCCTATGAGCATATACAGGGGGAAGAGGTCCCCCTCAGTCACAGTCATAGGGGAGAGGACTAGGGGGAAAGTGGGAGGGAGGGAGGATACAAGGGATGGGATAAGAATTGAGATGTAATATGAATAAATTAATAAAATATATTAGGAAAAAAATGACCAGGAGCTTTTTAAAAAGTACCAACAGAAGAACTTTACACCTAGAAACTATGAGTAAAAAAAGGCTTGTGTAGACCAGGATCATCAACAGCTTCAAGCACATGCTGGGTCAAGCCAGAATGGAGAGCCAAAGAGAGCAGGCCTCAAGTGTACAAGGGCCTCTAGTGCTTCTAGACACACAGGAAGATGCATGATTATACCCCCACACACACACGCACATGCACACCCACACACCCACATACCCCCACAGAGATAGAGAGAGAGAGGGAGGGAGGGAGGGAGGGAGGGGGGGGAGCTCAGTGTCCACAGTGGCCAGAAGAGTGCATTTTTTGCTGCTTTTTCTCTTAGACCGTTTTCACTGGTGGCCATATGAATGCTGTGATTGGAACAGGAGGCAAGCACAACACTCAGATGTTGAAGCCTAATCCGAAGTGTGTGTTATTGAGACATGAGGCCTCTGGGAGATGATTATGTCCCAAGGGCAGAGCCTCCATGAGCAGAATTGGTACCCTGACAGAAGAAGCTTGGAGTTGCCTGCTTGCCCTTCTGCCATGTGGGGGAAGAGCAAGAAGGTACTCTATGCAGAACAGACTCTTTCCAGATACCAAACGTGTACCACCTACATCTCGGGCCTCCTGCCCACTAGCGTAGAGGAGTACATTTTGCTCCCTATAAAATACGTGTCCTGAGAAGTTTTTATTATAGTAGGTCAAACATGCTAAGATAGAGATTTGCCTGGAATTTTATTCGTTGGTGAAAGTTTTGCCTGATTCTTGAATAGAGAACTTGGAAAGTATTTTAAAATGTGCTTTAAGATACTAATTAGAATTAATCTTTAAAGTTTTGATGATTGTGGGCCCCTACTAGGCCCCATGGTGGAAAATTCTGACTTTTCTATTATTTCTGTGTTAATTGGTTTATTTAGCCTTTCAATAACTACTTAGTAAGTTGTGTTAACTATGAAATTGTCCATTTCAAGTTTATTTACAGAGAGTTAGACAAAATCTTTTAGGATTTTGAGAGACTCTTCTCTTCCAAACTTCCTGTTCCTGAACCATGGAGCCAAGCTTGTTGGTTCATTTGTTCATGAATTTGGTCAATATTCTGTCTGTTTTGTTGATTTTTCTCCCATAGAACCAGATTTTGGACTTAATTTTTAGTATTCCTTTGAGTCTTATTTTATGTTTGATCACTTCCTGTTTTAACTTTCTAGATCCTTCCTTATATTAAAGTTTGTGTAATCCATTAATTTTTCCATTTATATGCATGGCTGCATCATGGCCTCCATACTTCTGTTCTGATATAGGGCAGCAGCGGTTTCATTCTGAGGATATACTCTGATACACGATCTGAGGATGCTACCCCCGAACATGGAGCATGGGTTGATTTCATAGTAGTAAACCTTTTCCATTACGTATCAATGAAAATATATGAGTCAAACCCACAGATCCTGAAATGAGTTTCTATGAAGACCTCTTTAATGAGAAAAGCAAAAAGCATATAAGACTATAGTATAACTTTCACAACAGTTACAAGTCATCAAATGCATATTTAATTGTAGGTAATACGTCCAGTAGGATGAACGAATAGATTAGTTTCTGGTGGGAAGAGGGAGAGTAATTAAAGGTAAAAAATGCACACTTTAAAACATGTTAAAATGTAAGACTTTACAATTTATCTCTTTAAAATAAAATAAAGCCTGGGTATGGCGACACACACCTTTAATCCAAGCACCCAGGAGGCACAGGCACGTGGATCTCCTTGAGTTCAAGGCCAGAGTGGTCTACACAGAAAGTTTGAGAGGCTGTCTTGAAAAAAACGAAAGTTAAAAAATAAAATAAAATAAAATAAGTGTCTAACAAATATCTTCCTGATGCGGTAAAGTCACCTAATTTTATCCACCCTGCTCGCCCTTATTTCCTCAGCACACATTTGCAGATTGCCTGGGATGAGCTTATTTTCCACAAAGATCAAAAACCTAGCTGAGTGACCAGCTTTCTGTGCCTGAAGCTGAAAGCTTTGCAGAAAATGGAGAGAGTGATGATGTCCCATTCTGTTAGGAAGACCACAAAGATTTAGGAGGTGAATTAATGGGATTTTAAGATGAATACTGTGTAAGAATTTTGTGCAACTCCCTCATTAATCTAAAAACTACTTAGACATGGATTCTAGTGTCATAAAGAAATAAAATAAAATCACTGACTTTTGCAGTTCTATGTAAACTTGCAAGAGATCCAGAGAAGCCTTGGAAAGATAATTAGGGGACTTGAAAAAATTAAATTTATGAGGCAGAGTCAGAAGAAAGTCGTGAACCAGCAAAGAAGTTGAGAAACGAAGCAATCATTTTCACATCCATAAAAGCTGCAGCGAGGACGGAAGATGCTGATAAGCATGCCCATTAATGATGTCAGTCGGCAGGAAGGGGGGCAGGGGAGGACAGACTCACTACCCAAGGTGAGTTACTCAGAGAGGGCAGAAACCTCCCTCACTGTCTGCAAGGCCAAAGCGTCCCAGACTGAAAAGGGTTGAAAGCTCCGTGACTTCCAGATTCCTCCTGCTCTGCATGTCGAAGACAGACTTCAATGCCGGTGCCTCTAAAGCTGAAACAATCGCATTGCCTTCCATCATCTCCGCCTGCCGCCCAATAATGGGACAGTTACTATAAAAGTTTATGAGGCAGCACGGCAAAGATTGGCTCCAGCCAGCAACTGACAAAGAGAACGCGCTAAGGGAGCAGGCAGCATCAGACTGGCTCCTCTCCGCGCAGATTTCAACAAAGAAATCTCATTGTGCCCTGGAAACCCAATTATAGCGGGTTGGGTTTGGTTTTGGTTTTTTTTGTTTTGTTTTGTTTTGTTTTTTCAGGTTACCTAAACAATTTGTTTGCCGTGGACCTCTCCGTTAATGACAATTCCTAAGCGTGGCATTGAGACAGCCTTCTTTACAAGATGCCCACAATTGATTTTGCAAGCACACCTCACAGAGTTGCTTCTTGTCTCATTAAATCAACACCTGTCATAATATGGCAGTGAAAAAGAGAAGTGAATTTCACCCACAGCAATGTGCTATAAAAAATTCAGGAAATGAAGCAACAATTGGAAGATATGGGATTCAGGCTAAATTCATTTCCAGGCCTTAAATGTCACATAAAGAGCACATGCCTCTGAGTCATTTTTTTTTTTTAGCTTAATTATGGATAAAATGTACCATGTAACATAAAGTTAGCATCTTAACCATTTCAGTTGTGCCAGAATTTTTTCATATTGTAACACTATTTTTTTAAGTGAGCACCTACTATACCTGCCCCCAGACTCTGAAAACAGTGCTCTCTCTACAATCCCCATTACCACCCACTTTCATTAAAAAAAACTTTAATAAAGTACTACTTGTCTATTGATTTATCTTATGTAATTATACTTCTTTTGGCACGATACTTAGAAAATTTTAAATATGGTATCTGATTTTAAGTATTGGCTGTCCTTCAAAAGCAGAAGTAACCTGCTCATATTTTATGATGATAGTATGTATAAATGTAAAATGTTTTTTTATTTAGACCAATGGAAACATTCTGACAATATTTAATTTAAAAAAAAAATTGTGTTCTCAGACTGTGCAATATCACTCTTGGGCTTATAGCCCAGAGAAAAATATTACGTAGTCTGGGAGAATTTCCGTGGCATATTTGTAGTGAGCAGAAAATGAACAGCCCTTGTATCCGTGCTAGGGAAGCCCATAAGTAAAACATGCCGTGTGCTCATTACTGAACTCTCACGGAAGCCGAACGGTCGCGTTCTGCCGACTCCTCTATCTAGGGCTCTAGGAGACTCTGAGGTTGATGGACTTGTATGGTTATATGAGCTTTCTAGTCACACTGGCCTCCTGGCTGTAGAGCATAGCTTGGCTCCCCACCTCCTTCCCCCATTCGGCAGCGTTGTGGTAGGCTTCGCGTCCTTAGAGCTTGTATGCAGCCGTCCCCATGATTCTGAGCTGCTAGTAACCCAGTGATCAGTCCATTTCAGTCTTCTTCCCTGACCAAAACTTCCAAACAATTGTCTGTGTCAAAAAAGGATGTGCAGGGAGAGACTTGTCAGGACCTGACCAGAAAATATGCATCTTTGAACGAGAGAAACGTCCACTTAGGGTTTTCTTCCTTTGTTAAAAATAACACTCCAGTGTCTAATATGTTCCATGGTCAGTAGATTTGGTGTAAATAATAAAGCGGCTTAAAAATAAACACTCAGCAATCTCTCCAACTATATACAAAATACTTAGAAACGCAATCTATCTTATCACCAGGAACAAACGGAGCTCTATTTAAACTAATCTGCTTTGTGCAAGACTCACGGGCACCCCGAGGGAGGCCTTGAATTATGTTCTGTTTATTTTTGTTTGACTTTAAACTGAAATGCACTTCTTGCATTTATCTAGTTTTCCTTTAGCTTATATGAAAGGAACTCAGGAATCCCAGGAACCTTAAGAGAGTGTCTCAGATGTCCTGGCGGCAGAAAGCACATACCTCCAACTGTTTAGGAGAGGCACCGGTGGGTGCCTTGTCCTTACAAGGTGGCTTTTGCGGGTCATTTTCCAGACACTTTTGACATAAAAGAAAGGGGGAATAGAATTTAATGCTAGACTTACAGTGCGAGCAGAGTGCCCTCAGTTTATAATGAGCACACATTCCTGTTACAGTGCCTGGACCAAGATTAACGGAAAAAACCAGGAAGCCAGTACAAAGAACCCTCTGCTGAAGAGCGACACCGTGCTCCATCTCGCCACAGTCACTGGCCCCTATGTCATATCCCTGTGCTCATTTTCAACTTTAATGCCTCCGCTAGCTATATCTTGTGGGGCGGAGGGGAGAATTGAGAGAAACAATCAGTTCTCATTTGTCGTGGCTACCCCTAGCAAAATGAAAACTTATGTCACCTCTTAGCATTCTAGATCGAGAAAGTAAATTACGACTGTAGGCCCGGCTAGCAATCAATTAAGACACAGACACTTGTTATATTTTAAAATAGCCTTAGTTAACCTGGGACAGGGCAGATATCAATCCTCTAAACTATTTTCCATAGTGGGGCAGGCATGGGATGGCTGCCTCAATCCCACGGCATCTGCTTCTAATAATTTCTATCAAGCTACGTCCCCTCCGTAATCTCAAATACTTGCTAATGTTCTTCATCTGGGCCGGATTCTCCATCCACGCCAGCCACGTGCTTCTCCTCCATCTAACCCATGGCGGCCTTCTTCTCCTCTCTTCAGGTCTCTCTCCTTCCTCTTCATGGTGATCTTTTTTTCCCAGAATTCCTCTCTCTCTCCTAGCCCCACCTATCTCCTTTGCCCTGCCCAGGTGGCATGGCTTTTTATTAAGCAAAAGGTGGGTCCCAGAGACAGCAAGCAATAATTAGCATCAAAATACATCAGACCACCCCCCCAACAACAACAACATTGCTTTTGTTATTTATTTGTTTTTAAGTAAGGAACAGGAGAATGGGACATGTATGTGTCAGTGCCCACCCCTGTACTCATCAGTTCTCGGCCTCAAGGGAGCATTTCAAATGGCTTCACTGTTCCTTCACTGGGAGTAATCATAGGACTAGAGTTAGGAACCTACATTACTCCATGTAAAATATCTTTAAGAATTGAGGGAAATCATACAATTGTTATGTATTAATATAACAATGTGTGATATTCTTATCATCCACACAAGAGCTTTGAAGCTCCAGAGACAACATCTGGCCCTTGCAACCCCCCATCCCGGGGGGAAAAAAAAAAAAAAAAAAAAAAAACCAACCCTCACTACTAGTCATGGATGGTACTTCTTCAGTAAATATTTAGCAGGTGCAAATCTTTGCTGCTGTGTTCGCACCTGTGTGAATGGCTTCAGGGTGCCTTTAGGAGAGTGTGAATGGCTACTGGCCTACAGCAAACACAGAAGACAGTGAGGGCACAGAGCCAGGAGGGGAGGCAGATGCTTCTCTGCTTCCTTATCCTTTATTCTCCCTAAAGATACAGCAACTAAACTATAGCTGCCTTCCAGGTCCCTTGCAGGTGTTTCACTTGGTGCCTTTGCTCTAATTCTAAGGACCTTGCCCACAGTGGCCGAGAATAACGCATGGAAACTAATCAAATTAGGAAATGTGCAAAAAAAAAAAAAAAAAAAAAAGAAGAAAAGAAAAGAAAAAAAAAAGAAAGAAAGAAAAGGAAATGTGCATCTTTTGTTTCTAGAATCATCTTATGGGTTGGGCACTTCTGTTTTGATAACTGCTAGCCTCTAATGCTTATAGATTGCGGCACAGAAACAGAAAGCGGTGTTTCTACTTTGGTGTAGAATATTCCTCGAATAACGCCAAATTATCAAGTGAATTATTTAATCCTTTGATGGGAAACCACTTTTCAGACCACGCAGCTACAATAACAACGGCTTACCAGGGTGAGACACTTAGGCTTAGCTTTTGAACTTGAAACAAACTCTGAGCCCTTGAGGGTATTTTGACTCTAATATTTCATAAAAGACTTGGTAAGTCTTTATACCATGGAGGGTAACAACAGACGCCAGAGGTCTTGACAACTTGGAACCTTTGCACAGTTGTTCTTTGGCCATGTGGAAGTTGGTTTTAGGAACCCATGTACATGGCAAAGCCCACAGATACTCAAGTCCCTTGTATGAAATGACATGGCCCATGCATGTGACTCATGTGGACCCTCATATATACATTAAGCAATCTCTTAATTGTATATAATGCCTACCACAATGCAAACGCATTCCTGTACATGTTCAGCTAAGATGAAGTTTTAAAAATGCAGATGGTAGAATCCACAGATTTCGGAATCTCGCAGTATTCATTGACAACCCAACACTCTAGGCTCTGCAGTCTACAGAGTGTCCTCCTAAGGATGGTAAGACACATAAGTCTTCCACTCACACAAAGTCTTCCTAATGCATTTGCCAATCATTGAGTAAATGCCGGTTCTCTCCAGTAATCACACACCCACCCCACCCCACCCAGCCCCATCCACCACTCACGAAGCAGCGAAGTTCTGTGATGCTAATGTAGACATTCTCAACTTTGCCCATCCTGAGAATTCTCATCCCTTTATAAGTTCTAAGCAATGTATGTGCCACTGGCCAGGGACCATTGCTTATACTTTGTAAAAAATTCTATTATCTCTGTAAGAGGCAGACAAAAGAGGCTGCCATATCAAGTCAAAGATACATTTGTACATAAAAATAGTTTATCTTATAATGCACACAGCTCTAGCTTGATATCTCAAGAGTATTGTGCTTTTCCCGTATGCCTGGGGTGCTGAAGCCTTTCACCTGTGTTAGTCACTATGTGACATCTCTTTATACATGTGGCTCCTGTAAAACTCCTGAAAGTCCTGTGTAGTTCCACCCCTTTCTGAAAATGGTAGACATGGAGACAGCTAAAACTTAGTTTCTCAGGGGCTAGAAAGATGGTGTAGCCACTTAGAATACTGGTTCTTGCTAAGGGCTTGGACCCCACTCCCACCAATGATGGCAGGCAGCTCATAACAGCCATGATCTTTAGCTTTAAGGGCTCCACTGTATTTGGCATCACGCACATGCACACACGCACACACGCACACACACACACACACACACATGCGGGGCGCATGCATGTGCACAAAAATTCTTTATTAAAAAGGTTTTAAAATATGGTTTCTCAGATGGCTTTATCTAGCATTGTAGACAAAATTGCAAAATGTCACACAGTGTTCTCATGATAGAATACCCCCTCTGCAATATCCAGGGACCATCATTACCACGGTGGCACAATGGCCGCCACCGAGTTCTTGCCATGCACAACTTGCACACTCTCACTTAGTACTGTTGCCCTCGCCTCCACACATACCTCAGCCTTTGCACACTCCTGTCCGTAGTGGACCATGCCTAAAATCAACCGCTTCCACTGTTTTAAGAAGAAAGGAGAAACCCCTAGTCTTCCTCAGATCTGTGGAATGTGTATAACAGCTTCTCAGCTCACGTGAGTGGCTGACACCTCCTTGAGTACCTGCCTGGTAAGCAACCCTCTCCCCAAAGTGCCTCTTATCAAAGTGAGAGGACCCCTACAGTCAAATCATTCTACCCAGTCTAAACTGCAGACCACACGGACACCTAGCAACCGTACCCACACTGGAAGACTTGCGGGCAGTAAAATCTCACAAAGATTCTGAACCAAGAGATGTAGACAAAATTGAGTCCATATACAATATTGGCAGTAAAACTTAATGAGACAGCTACCAAGAAGAGACTTGATACCCTATGAGCATATACAGGGGGAGGTAATCCCCCTCAGTCACAGTCATAGGGGAGGGGAGTAGGGGGGAAATGGGAGGGAGGGAGGAATGGGAGGATACAAGGGATGGGATAACAACTGAGATGTAATATGAATAAATTAATAATATATACATATATATGTATATGTATATATGTGTATACATATATATATATATATAACCTAATGAGACAGTGAGAGTTCCAAAAGCAGCCATTCCCAGTGTTTCTGAGGACTCCTGGCTCTTGCAGGTTCCACAGTTAGGCTGTGCACTGCATTGTGTACTGCTGGTGACCCATTTATCCCCGTTTCCCCAGATCTATTACCTGGATTCACCGTATCCCTGCACTGTGAGTTCCAGGAGCTCATACAAGGTGTTCATCATACTCCGCTTCTTTCACTTCCTGACTTCCACTGGTAGGTCACCCTAAAGCTGAAGAGAAATCCTGAGTATCCACCACCCAGATTTCATAATATATATTCATGTACTGTGTTGCATATGGGCACCTTCACACAGCCTGCATTATGCACTGAGCACACTTACTTACTCCACAGCCCTTACACTCTGTCATTCCTCTGTGCTTTCACTGGTCCCCTTTCCTCCTTTGCACATGCTGTTCTACTTTCCTGTCACAAAAACATATATGATTTTAGGAATCATATAAACTAAACTATAAATGAGAGAAAACGTATAAAACTTGTCTTTCTGGCACTGGCTGCAGGGACATAACTTTGTTCTTCCTTGGGACCATGAAAAGCTTTGCCCATTCCTCTGTTGTGAAGACACCTAGTGCGGCTCCAAACTTAGCTGCTGTGAACATTGCTACAGTAAGATGGATGTGCAGGTATCTCTGGGATATATTGGTCCAGAAACAAGCCAGAACATTTCTTTCCTCCCTACTTCCTTCCCTACCATGTCTTGTTGTCTCTTAGCTAATAACGCCCCCTCTCCATAGCTATGGCCTCAGCCAGGCGCCCCTCCTGCAGGCTCTGGTAGCATTATTATTATTGCCTTTCCCTTTCGGTCTTAGAGACAGCAGTGTCTCCCCACCCATGCTGGACCGAGTGCCACACACACTTTGTTTATCCCTGAGTCATGTCTGTGTCTCTATAAGCATTCCTTTCATTCGTATTTGTTTGAGCACTCTGAGTAAGTTCTATTTCTGTCTGGAATTCTTCAGACCTTCCAGAAAATTCTCCCATTGCTACTAGGACTGCTTGCCTCTGTTGGTTGTTACTGTCATGTGTAAGCAGATATTACTCTGTAGAGGGGTTGAAAATTCCAAAAAGAAAACAACATGGTGATTTAATCTGCTTTCTAAAATTTTATTAACTATAAAATAAAAATTACTTCAAAAGGATCAAAGGACAAGAAAGGTCGTGGACTAGGAGGCTACAGTGAAATATAGATGGAAACAAGAATTAAAAGACCCCGAGTGGAAGGAGACGTGCTAAGCAAATGAACAATGGCGTAGAAGACCCACAGGCTAGCAGAAGGGGATATGCAGGGCAGCAAGCTAACGCCGTCCGCCTGCACCTGTGCAAAGCAGGACATTAAACTCACCACGGAGGGCGGGGAAGAAACCTCTCCCTCAGCAGAATCATGAAAGGCCTGCACATGAAGTCACCTAAGTCCCAGGTCTCCCCCTCTTGCTCTGAAGGACCCTGAAGATGAACAATGGATGAATATATCTCAGCACAGCTGGATTCAGAATGATGTGGGAGCTGGACCACAGGCTCTGATCCAGAATTGTAGCAGCAGGTGTGGATGTGTCTGTGGGTGTGTCTGTCTGTGTAGAGTGTGTGTCTGTGTGTGTGAGCTTGTGTGTGTCTGTATGTGTGAGTGTGTGTGTGTATGTATGTGTTTGTGTGCATGAGTGTGTGTGTCTGTGTGTATCTGTGTTGTGTGTATTTATGTGTGTTTCTGTATGTGTGAGTGTGTGTCTATGTATGTGTTGTGTGTGCATTCGTGTGTGTGTGTGTGTGTATGAGTGTGTGTGTCTATATGCATCTGGGTTGTATGTGTCTATGTGTGTGTGGGGCTGTGGGGTGTGTTTGTATTTATGTGTGTGTGTGTGCGTGCACATGCACATAGGCTGAAGAACCAACCTGCTTGTAGATACTCATGACTAGACATCTCACAGAGGGCCAAAGAGCTAAGCAAACTCACGGCCCAGAGAATCCATGGTTAATAAGGCCCAGTCACACCCTGAAAGTGTCTTCATTAGTGTTCTGCCCAAATATACATGGAAATGGGTTTCTTTTCCTATATTTGCCTTAATTTACATTTGTGATGATAAAACATTCAAGTTGTTTACTTGGAATCCAGATGTGGCTACTGTGAGTTTTTGTGAGAAGGATCCTGACGTGCTCTATGGCCTGCAGCTCCTGGCCTCTAAGTCACAGCAATCCCCCTGCGGCTTCCGGAGCGCTGCTGCATCCTAGGCTTGCTCACCATGCCTGTCCTTCCTCCGGATCCTTTAGACTCACATTTCACATTTGTAAATGTCCTCCTGGAAACAACATAGTGAAAGCATTTGCTGTGAGAAACGCAAAATTAGTAAGTTGTATTACTTGCCTACAAATTAACAGGTCTTTTTAAATTTACATTGTAATTTATTCAGATTACATCCCAATAGCTATCCCCTCACTTGTATCTTCCTGTTCCTACCTTCCCTCCCTCTTCCACCCTATTCCCCTCCCCTAGACCTCTGACAGAAGGAGACTTCCTCCCCTACCATAGGACCACAGCCTATCAAGTCTCATCCAGTTAGCCTCCCAAGGCTCCCTACCAAGGGGAAGTGATCAAATAGGAGGCACCAGAGTTAATGTCAGAGGCAGTCTCCACTCTCCCCACAACCATGGAGAATGCGCTGCCTACTGGATAGATCTGAACAGGGGGTCTAGGTTTACTGCATGCATTGTTCTTGGCACAACAGTTTTTTGTGGGTCCAGATCTGTTGTCCTTGATGGTCTCCTTGTGGGGCTGCTGAGCCCTCTGGGTCCTTCCATCTCCCCATTCAGGTTTTAAGAATACATAGATATGAGCTATAATACTCAATTCAACCATCTTTTATGTTCTGGCAATTTTTATCCACAAAAGAACTTTAATTCATGTTTATTGTTCTATTGTTCATCATCATCATCATCATCACCATTGGAAGTATTTTGCATGTTAACTTGTCAAAGAAGTATGGTTGTAATTTGTTATACATGTGGCACGTAAGCTAATATTTTTTTCTGGGTCTCACAAATATTAAGGATTGAGCAAAATTCTTTAGGAAAGCCTCAACACAGCAATAAGCAAAGTATGAAATCAGCAAAGGATGGGAATCAGCGAGATGTGAGGCAACTGCCGAAGCCAAAAGAAAACTCTAACGGCTTGTCCTCGAGCGCCCTTCCCGAACTGGGCAGCCTCACCTTTTCCTGGTGGGTTCAGCCTCTCTCCCTGTGGACTGTACAGCCTGACCCCCCTCGTGGGGCCTGCTGGGAAACAGCTCCCGTTAGCTTTAGGAGTTTGTCAGGCCAAAGCAGTGTGAGGAGGTCTAGGAGTTCAGATGCCCCCTGGTTATGGTACAGGGACCACTGTTGGTAATGCTGGACAACATCTGGTTTCTCCTCACAGGACAGCAAGTATTTTAAGCCTGTGTTTCTTGTGTTCTCCTTCTTTTCACATCTGGGTTCTGCTGCTGGTAAACACCCTGTGTCCGAATGAGTCTTGTGTAAACAGAAGGAAGATGCGAACAACCGGGCAGCCCCTGAAGGCTTGTCTGTGGATCTGGGAGTCACTAGGCACTGTGTGGTTTACATCACCACCCTTTGAATTCCAAAGAAGGTCACACTTGGGCTCAACACACTGAACTCACACATTGTTCCTGAAGGGATATTTCCAAGAAATCCTGAGTTGAGAACTCTCAGCTGTTTGCTGTCCGCATGGCCTTCCTTCATCTCTTTTGTTTGGCATGTGAGGCCCTGTGGGGAGGAGCCTGGGTCAACCTGTGCTCCTAGGGTGCAGTTTCACAGGATGCACTTTCTCCACAGTATTGAAGGATCTGGGGAGCAATTTCCTGAAGCATATAGGTGAATATAGCTCCAAATACTGAAAATCCTCTTCAAGGTAGCAATGCACTAACATTTTTTCTCACATAAATGAATCAAATTGCCCTGAGGTAAATATTCTGAAGGTAAAGACATGACCATGCCAAAGCTTTTTGTTAATTAAATTTCTATTGTAGTTTTAAGAAAGAAAACTGGGGTAATGTGGAGGTATATGGGGAAGATACAACAAAAGTGGATTGTTGAGTCGACTCCTCAACTTAAGGCCTTAACTTTGCTCACAAAGCTATTTTTAATTCATTGGTATAGAATTTACATGTTGAAGAAAAACAAGTTTAATTTCGATATATTGGTTAGAGTTCAATTTTAAGATTACTCTTCACACAGATTGTATATGCTTCTACTCTAATATGAGGTATTGTACCTATACCACTTAAATAGAATACACGATGTACTTCCAATACTTTGAAAATGCTACTACAGGCAGTTTAGGATAAGTAATTGAGACAAGTTAATTCTTAGTTGATCAAATCATGGTCATTTCAATTACTAGTCTATTTATACTACAAGAAAATACATCCTAGATGTAACAGACAGGTATGATTCTAAAGACAGATAAAGTAAAATAGTAAGGTCTTCAAAAACCTCAGAGTCCTAAAGAATATGGCATTTAAAGATGTTAATATTGTTTTAATGATTCTTTGACAATAAGACAGGTTAACTCCTGGCAACACCCAGCCTACCTCAAAGAAGATGATGAGCATCAGTGAACCTCCTCATAGAGATGGCTTCAAATGTGGCTAACAAGCCACTGGGCAAAATGTCCTTGCTTTGACTACTGACAGAATTGTGCCTAAAACTTGGCAAGCTTGGATGCAGGCAGAGTCGATGGACAAACTCTGCTAAGCCAGTCCTCAATAGTTCCTGCCTCACAAATATGTCTGTCAAATACATTAGACCAGAAGGCTGAAGATGATGCTCCAATGTTTTAGAGAGCTATGGGTGACTGTTCAGAGGCAAACTGTCTCTGCCATTTTTTCTTTAATTTGGAAGCTGCTAACCAACACTTCCTTTTTATTCAAGTAATAAATTTTACTCCTTCTCAAGTCTGATGGGGTTGAAGACCAAATAGTTGAGTTTCACAATTAAGCCTACTTGTTTAGGGGTTAAGGTGTTTTTAGGTCCAGATAGACGTTTTAAGTTGATAGATATTAAGTATGATAGATAATGAGTTACATTCAGAATTTTAGATTCACTGAGATAGGAAAATGTTTTCTTCAAGGTTGCCAAATACAAACAGCCAAAACACTACAAATGTAACATGAAT
Organism: Acomys percivali; assembly: GCA_907169655.1. Lineage (NCBI taxonomy): Eukaryota > Metazoa > Chordata > Mammalia > Rodentia > Muridae > Acomys > Acomys percivali. The sequence continues at coordinate 15,239 of CAJRSG010017778.1, forward strand.
GAAATTTCTGAATGTTCTATGGTTCTTCTTGCTGTATGTAGCTTATTTTATGTAGGTGTAATAATATAAATGTATATGTAAAAATAAAGGCATGGGTGAACAGAAAATAAAGAAAACTGGTAACATCTTCTATTTGATTAAATAATGTAAAAACGATAAGAAAATCCACTGTATTAAAAAATCTAGATATGAATCTTCTAAACCCTTGTATTCACAGTGAAAGAACTGAAAATATCTTGAAGAAATAGAGAAGCCATAGTGAAAATTTCAAAACGTGTTCTAATCCAAACTCAACAGGGAAAATGGCAAATGCTCCATTTTAAAAATGAGTAAGAAATATGGACAGACTTTTCACTAGAGATGGCTGCAGCCATGAGAGTGACCTCTATGACAAGATGTCCCAGCCAGGCATGGTGGTGTACATCTTTAATCCCAGCACTCGGAAGGCAGAGGCAGGTGGATCACTATATGTTCAAGGCCAGCCTGGTCTACAAAGTGAGTCCAGAACAGCCAAGTCTACACAGAGAAGCCTGTCTCAAACCACCCCCTCCCAAAAAAAAGAAAAAAGGAAAGATGTCCCTCATCCATAGACATTTGCTTTATATTAATTCAGACTGAATACAAAATATTAATTGTAGATCAAGACACAGCAGATACTGTGGATTAACTAGTGTCAAAAAACTAGTTGACTGGTATCAAAAGTCCAGTGCTGGGTCAGCAAGATGTCTCTTGTTGGCTTAAGTTGCTGGGTGCCATGACTGACAGCCTAAGTTCAGACCCCTGGGGCCAACATGGTGGAAGGAAAAAGCTGTCTTCCACAGTTGCCATCTAACCTATACAAATGTACACACATACACATACAAATCAATCAGCTCAGCAGTATAAAATGTGCTGATGAAGCTACAGATAAACAAAATAAACTAGCTCTAGTACAACTAGACATATAGTCTGGAAAGACTTCTTACAAAATTAAATATGCCACCATCACACAGCCCAGCAACTTTACTTTTAACCATTTATCTTAAGCATGTAAGGTTTATGTTTTTAAAAAGTTGCCTAAACATTTGCACAAGAACTTTCACAGTAGCTGTATTTATAGTATGCAAACTCGTCCATGAATTGAATTGTTAAATTAACTGTGGAGTATCCGTACTCTGGGATATTACCCAGCTGTAAGAAGGAAACTAATATACAGTAGCTTTCTGTCTTCCTGCTAGCTACAGACCCAGCTGTAGAACTCTCAGCTCCTTCTCCAGCACCATGTCTGCCTGAACACCGCCATGCTTCCTGCCATGACGATAATGGACTAAACCTCTGAAGCTGTCAGCAACCCCAATTAAATGTTCGTCTTCACAAGAGTTGCCATGGCCATGGCGTGTCTCTTCACAGAGATAGAACAACTAAGACAGAGACTGTCAGACTTTTGTTAGAACTAACTTTTGAAGACTGTACTGACAGGCATTGTGTAGATATGCTCAAATGTAAAGCCTCATTAGTAGTATGTTGCTATGTTCTGATTTTTCATACTCCCATTATTTTATTTGCTGTAACATAATCACCAGTGTGATATTGGGAGGGACATGCAGCCTTTGGCAGATGAGCAGGTCGTCAGAGAAAAACCCTCAG
>CAJRSG010017786.1:0-10219 GCA_907169655.1 Acomys percivali
TTATAAAATGCATATTTTCATACCCCAAACATCAAGTATGGTCTAAACCATTATATGTGACCATTTTGAAAGAGATTCTCACACTTATAACCAACGTATGAGCATGTAATAAATGGATCTCTACAATTTACAAACTACGCTGAATTATTCAGGGTGACCATCTATAGTGATGATTTAAAACATCTCATGCAAATGTTTCAGAAATGCTAACATAAAAGAATTATTGAATCTGAATTGTAGGCAATCCATTATCTTACAAAATCAAAAAAATGTTAAATGATTTGGGCATGTAATATATTTATACATTTGGAGGATTCTTCATCATCTCCATTCTATTTTTGAGTTGCATCTTTGGTTAATTATTGTCTGTCTACATTACATCTGGATATCACGTGTCCCCCCTTCTCCATGTCCTTCCCTCTCGTCTCATCACCTGTACCTTACTAACCCTCCTACCCTTCTCAGAAAAGAGGAGGCCTCACATGAACATCACCAACCATGACATATCAAGTTGCATCATAATAGGCTCATCTTCCCATAAGGGTAGATAAGGCGGCCGTGTTAGGTAATAGGGATCTAAAGGCAGGCAATAGAATCTCCATTCTCTGCTTTTGTTGGCAAGAGAATATTTGGATTCAAATTTGCGAGAATGTAATCATACAATTGAACTCTAATTACCTGTTGGTACTGCTTGTTTGAAGTGAACTTCACTACTTTCTTATTGGTCTATGACATCATGAATCTTTTGGTTCTAAAAACAACCTTTAAATGGATCTACCATGTGCTGTGGTTGATATAAAATATTGTCAACACTATTGTAGGTAGACGAACTGGTCTTTGTAATCTTCCTTTAGAAATGTTTTGTGCATAATTAAACCTTAGCAAAACCGTCTCACAATAGTGATTTCAAATCTATGATAGGCTACAAATGGTCACATCTACAAAACAATAATGTACTAAATAATAATATTAACCCATACTTGAATTTGAAGTTCAAACCTTGTATTTCAGAGAAAGAAGATTATAATAGAAAAAACTTCCTATAGTACAGTTCATAGGTCCCATGTTTCTTTATATTTTCCAACTCTGGACTTTTTGATCTGATTTAATAGTGAGAAGTTATTCTAGTTTATCATTGGTCTTTACTGAGTGGATTATAATTATCTTTAGAGTGTTGAAGCAGTATGATAGCAATCAGGTTTATGTCATGAAAATTAATTTATTGACCAGAGACAGATATGTCCTCCTAAAGCCTTAATCCCATCTTCTCACAATGGATCCAAATGGCAATGCCTTTTCCCACAAAACACATACCCTCAGGTCTTACTATACTTCGTGTTTCCTCTGCTCCTCAGATATTCTCTTCTTAATGATTGTCTTGTAATTTTTCGACAGGGATCAAATTTGGTTTTTTTGTGAGATATTTTTGTTGGCATTATGAAGTGTGGAATTAATGATTGAACAACAACATCACAGCATGTAGTGAATGTTAATAACAGCACTGCAGAATTAATAGAGCAGAGGTGTAATATATTTATTAATAATCATGACAAATAAGGGATTAGCTTCAGATTTAAAAGTATCTATAATGTATAATACATGAAAAGCAGAAAGACTACCAACATAATAAACTTCATATAGAATATATCTTAAAATTTCCAGGATTCTACCACAATAAACTATATAGAACATTATGCAACAGGCTTGTCTTAGCATAGATATTAGTACTATTATCCTGGATTAAATCCTTACATTTTAAAACATTATTTCTTTATTTAGTTTTTACATGAATTCTTTAGCACAACTAATCAATGGCATCAGATTAAAATAGCATGAAACAGTGTTTCTTATATTATTTTCAAAATAATTATGTAATAAAAATATAGAGAGAATGTTGTGGTAAAACTTTTCCAACTTCTACCAAGTATTAGGATTCCTGGTATGGGTTCTTTGAGAATAGCTATGATTTCAATGTTGTTTAAATACTTACAAGCATTTTTCTCATTTAAAAACCATTTTTTCAAATGAACTCTGGGATAGTAATTCCCTATCAAGTTAGACTCTTATAGGAAATCTCTATGTGCTCTAATGTTTTAGCTTTTCCTAAAGTAGTGTGCCTCCAGTTTGCATGATCTGTTGTCTTTGAAGATATGATTTCTGGGTAAAGGACATTGCATTCTTTACATTAATAAGGTATGACTTGGGTATGTATTCTGTGGTGGGCTTGAAGAGATTAGGACTCCCAAAAGTATTTCCTATATTAAACTTATAAGGTTGCTTTCTAGTATGGATTCTTTGAAGAACTTGGAGAGCTGAAGACAGAGTAAAACATTTTCCAAAGTCTTTACATTTGTAATTTCATTTCCAGTGTGGTTTCTGTAGTGAATTTGATGACTTGAGGGGTTAGTAAAGGGTTTCCCACACTCTTTATATTTGTAAAGTTTTTCTCAGGTATGGATCCTTTGTTGAACTTGGAAAGGTGAGGATGAAGTAAAGAATTTCCCAGATTCACTATATTTGTAAGGTTTGTCCCCAGTATGAATTCAGTGGTAAGCTTGAAATGATGAGTACTATGTAAATGATTTACCACCCTTTTTATATTTATATGATTTGTCTCAGCTATGGGTTCTTTGATGAATTTGGAGAGATGAATATTGCATAAAGGATTTGCCACACTCATTACAGCTGTAAGGTTTTTCTCTAGTATGGAATCTTTGATGAACTTTAAGATTTGAGGATATTGTAAATTATTTCTCACAGTTATTAATTTATATGGTTTGTCTCACATATGAATTATTTCATGAATTTGGAGATTTGAGTACTGGGTAAATAATTTCCCACACTCATTACATTCATAAGGTTTAGCTCAGTATGGATTATTTGATGACGTTGGAGAGTTGAAAACTGAGTAAAGGATTTCCCACACTCATTACATTTGTAAGGTTTATCTCCAGTATGGATTCGTTGATGACACTGGAGAGTTGAAGAGAGAGTAAAGGATTTCCCACACTCTTTACATTTTTAAGGTTTATGTCCAGTATGGATTCTTTGATGACCTTGGAGAGTTGAAGAGCGAGTAAAGGATTTCCCACACTCATTACATTTGTAAGGTTTATCCCCAGTATGGATTCTTTGATGACGTTGGAGAGTTGAAGACTGAGTAAAGGATTTCCCACACTCATTACATTTGTAAGGTTTATGTCCAGTATGGATTCTTTGATGACCTTGGAGAGTTGAAGAGAGAGTAAAGGATTTCCCACACTCATTACATTTGTATGGTTTATCTCCAGTATGGATTCTTTGATGACTTTGGAGAGTTGAAGACTGAGTAAAGGATTTCCCACACTCATTACATTTGTAAGGTTTATGTCCAGTATGGGTAGTTTGATGACCTTGGAGAGTTGAAGAACAAGTAAAGGATTTCCCACACTCATTACATTTGTAAGGTTTATGTCCAGTATGGATTCTTTGATGACGTTGGAGAGTTGAAGAGTAAGTAAAGAATTTCTTACACTCATTACATTTGTAAGGTTTATCTCCAGTATGGATTCTTTGATGTATTTGGAGAGTTGAAGAGCAAGTAAAGGATTTCCCACAGTCATTACATTTATAAGGGTTTTCTCCAGTATGGATTCTTTGATGATGTTTTAGTGTTGAGGACTGACTGAATGATTTCTCACAGGTATTAAATTCATACAGCTTATCTCCAGTATGGATTTTTTCATAACCTTGGAGAATTGAGTCATGGGTAAAGGCATTCCCACACTCACTATATTTGTAAGGTTTTTCTGCATTGTGGATTCTTTGATGATCTTTCAGTGTTGAGGACAGTCTAAAGGATTTCTCACAGTTATTATATATATATGATTTGTCTCCAGTATGAATTCTTTGATAAACTTTGAGATTTCAGTTCTGAGTAAAAGATTTCCCATACTCATTACACTTGTAAGGTTTTTCTCCTGTGTGGATTCTTTGATGAACTTGGAGATTTGAGTACCGGGAAAAGGATTTCCCACACTCATTACATTTGTAATGTTTATCTCTGGTGTGGATTCTGTAGTGAACATGAAGACTTGAGGAGTTGGTAAAGGATTTCCCACACTCACTACATTTGTAATGATATTCTTGAGAATGAATACTTTGATGATCCTGTAGAGCAGAGGATGAGGTAAATGATTCCCCACATTCATTACATTTTTGACATTTTTGTCCAGTGTTAATGCAGTGTTGAGCTTGATGTTTTGAGGACTGTGTAAATGATTTCTTCCTCTTAGTACATTTATAAGTGTTATCTTCACTGTGGATTCTTTGATGATCTTGAAGTTTTGAGGACTTGGTAAATGATTTTCCACACAGATTACATTTATAATATTTGCATACCATATGTATTCTGTGTTGACCTTTAGGATCCTTCCATAATATTTTCCTATTTCTGTGCAGAATAGAATTGTATTTCAAAACTTGTTGTGAACCTTTTCCCTGCGGAGCCTCCAATTGTGAAATGATGAGTGGCACAGACTGAGTTCTCTCAGGAGTAGCCAGAGTTTCTTGATCTTTTGTTTCAGAAATGCTACACATGTACTTTTCACACAGATCATTTCCATAATGACATGTTTTATGAACTTCACTGTCATGTGAATATTCCCAGAACTTCTTTCTATCCAGCTCTGAAAGGCCATTACAAGCCAATATTCTTGGTATTTCTTTCAGGAAAGAATCATGGGTACACTCCTTTGGGAATTGCTTCTTGGTATGGTTAGAAGACAAAACTGAAACAAATGAAAGCATATCATTATCTGTTATTTCTGATGCATATTATTGTAATATAGGTATATATTTCATAAACTGGCATCAAACTGGGGATCATAGCAAAATGGTACAACACAGATCTACAGCAATTTTTTTCCAAGGAAACGAATGTCCTGATCATAATGGATGTTAGAAGATATCTCATGAAAATATCATATATTTTGTAATATATATTAATGTCTTCATTAAGTATTAATTGGAACAAGAAGAACACTATGATGGGCAGATCTGGGCCCAGGGGTTCTGCTCAATATATGGCACCAACCAAGGACAACATGTGTAGTCATCATCAAACCCCTACCCAGACCCAGCCTCGGGACAGAATATTCTCCACAGTTAAGTGGAGACTGGGGACTGACTTTCACTTGAACACTGGTGCCCCTTATATGGCCTTACCCCCTAGATGTGGAGGCCCGATGGCACTCAGAGGAAGGTAACAAACTACCAAAAAGAAATTTGATAACCTAGCATCATATTCAAGGGGAGGATGTCCCCATGAGTCACAGTCATAGGGAAGGGGAATGGCGTAAAAGCGGGTGGAAGGGAGGAATGGGAGGATGCATGGGATGGGATAGCAATTGAGATGTAACATGAATGATTTTATTTTTCATTAAAAAAACAAACAACGCGGGATTCCAAGATGGCGCCGAGCAATAAGCCACGTATCTGAGCTACTCCGAGGAGACCAGGGACATAAATGGAGCAACAGATTGCTGGTCATTGAGAACTGTAGGTCAGTGGGGGCCCGACGGCGCCAGACCAAATGGGGCCTACCCCCCTGGGAAAAGCAACATCTTGGTGGTGCTAAACGCACTCCGCAAATTCTGGAATGTAATCCACATGAAAACTGCAGCCTGCATATAAAGCACAGACTCGCTGTTTGGGGAGGGGATTTTCCAGAATCCCCAGCCAGAGGAGTCCTAGTGAAGAGGGTGAATCTGCCCTAGGATTCCTCCTTCCACACCACCCCAAACTGCGGTAACCAACCTAGGCCAAGTGGAAGCACAGGCTGTGGGACCCAGCAGAGACAGCTAAAGTGGGACTGCAGCTCGCTGGCCATCTGGGGCTCAACCTAACACCGATCACAGCCGACTGAGCCTGTAAACAGCAGCAGTGAGAAATCAGCTTGGATTGCACCCACAGACCTATTGGGAGACATGGGTCTTGCCTAGAGCGATAGCTGAGCATCAGAGCCCGGCAGGAAGATCTGGTTCTGCGGGGGGGGACACCCAGAGTTCAGCAACCCTATAGTTTCTACCCAACCAAGCCGCAAGGCACTGGCCCTGCACTCCCTGAACGAGAGAACCTACCTGGGGCACCTGGCCTGAGAAAGCCAGGCACTCTTACATTATCAGGAGACAAAGCATGAGTCTTGCTTACAGTATTTAATTGCTGACCAAGAGCGACCTTGGTCCCTCCAGGCATATACTTCTGGAAGAGGTTGAACACCCCTACAGGGTATAGAGACAGACCTAAAGGACTGCTACACCTCCAGAAGATCTGATTTACCTGGGGTCTTGACTACAAAGCCACAGGAAGTACAGGCAGCTGGGATCAACCTACACCACCAGAACATTTGTGTGCGGACCTTAGTCTAGGTCCCAAAGCTGATTATTTGATTTACAGCAGTAAACTCCAAACAGAAATCTACTTTGGCTGACTCAGCCTGGAGCCTACAGTGCAGAGCAAAATTACCAGGAGGGAAACCGGATCACCTACCTGTTTCACGGAAATACTCCCTGGTAACCACAGGCAAGAGAACCTGACCTATAATCAGTCATCAATTAACCACTCTCAACCAATAATGGTTAATACAAAATATCTTCCAACATCAGAGCCAACAAAATGACAAGAGGACAGCAAAAGAACGCTAACAAAAAACAAAACAGTTTGGCATCTCCGGATCCCACTATTCCCAATGAAAACAACCTGGAGAAGCTAACAGCAAATGATAGTCAAGAAAAAGACCTCAAATACTTAGTAAAGAAGATGATAATGGAAGAAACAAATAAAATCTGTAAACAAATGCAGGAGGAGGCAAAAAGAGGGCTGAAGTGTTAAAAGAGTCATATAAAGAGGCACTTGAAGAATTTCAGAAAAATATAAATATCCAGATGAAGGAAATCATTAAAACAGTCCAAAACATGAAGATAAAATTGCAAGCTATGATACAGAAACACACAGAAGAAAAACGCAATCAAGAGGCGTCAGAGAAGAAAGCAAGAATCTCAGATGTGGCCTTATCTAACAAATTGCAGGAAATGGAAGAACGAATATCGGGACTTGAAGATACAATTGCAGAACTGGAAACAACCATCCAGCAAAATGCTAAATCTGAAAAGCTCCTGACACAGAGCATTCATGAAATAAAAGACAACATGAAAATATGAAACATGAGAATAATAGAGATAGAAGAATGAGAAGGCAACCGACTCCACAGTCCAGAAAATATCTTTAATCGAATAATAGAAGAAAATTTCCCCAAGTTGAAGAAGGAGAAGCATAAGAGCATACAAGAGGCCTACAGAACACCAAAGAGAATAGACTTGAAAAGATAATCTTCCCGCCACATAATAATAACTACACAAAATATACAGAACAAGGAAAAATATTAAAAGCGGCAAGAGAAAAAGGCCGAGTAACATATGAAGGCAAAACTATCAGAATTACTCCTGACTTCTCAGCAGAGACCATGAAAGCCTGGAGGGCCTGGACAGGGGTTCTGCAAACCCTAAGACAATATAGATCCCTGGAAGACTACTATATCCAGCAAAATGATCAATAACCATTGATGGAGAAGACAAGATATTCCCTGACAAAAACAAATTCAAACAGTACCTAGCCACAAATCCGGCTTTACAGAAGTTAATAGAAGAAAAACTCCACCCCAACTGGTCAAACTACAACCAAAACTACATTAGAAATAGGTAATTACACTATTGCAAAATCACAACCTCACAAAATCTTGATTGTTACAAATACCAAGAATGAAGGGACTTACCAATCACTGGTCAGTAGTATCTCTCAACATCAGTGGTCTCAATTCCCCAATAAAAAGACACAGACTAACGGAGTGGATGCATAAACACGACCCAACATTCTTCTGTATTCAAGAAACACATCTTAACCACAAGGACAGGTATTGCCTCAGAGAAAAAGGTTTGGGGATAATATTCCAAGCAAAGGTCACAAGAAACAAGCTGGGGTAGACATTCTAATATGTAATAAAATAGACTTTCAACCAAAATTAACGAAAAGAGATGAGGATGGACACTTTGTACTTGTCAAAGGTAAAGTCAACCAAAAAGACATCATGATTGTGAACATCTGTGCTCCTAAGACAACGGCTTGGACATTTGAAAAATAGTTATTAACAAAGCTTGTCCCACTCATCAATACCCACACATTAATAGTGGGAGACTTCAATACCCCACTTTCCCTCAAGGATAAGCCTTTGATTAAAAAATTAAGCTGAGAAATAACCTCATTAACCAATGTCATAAATCAAAATGTTCCAACACATATCTACAGATCTTTCCAACCAAACGCAAAGTAGTATACCTTTTTCTCAGCACCCCATGGAACATTCTCTAAAATTGATCACATAGTTAGTCACGTAGCAAACCTCTACAGATACAAGAAGATTGAAATAGTACCTTGTATCTTATCAGATCACCATGGTCTAAGGCTGGACTTCAACAACAACAGAAATAACAAAGAGCATACTAAAACGTGGAAACTAAACAACTTTCTACTTAATGACACATGGGTCACGGAAGAAATAAGGGAAGAAATAAAAGACTTCCTGAAATTCAATGAAAATGAAGGGACAACATACCCAAATTTGTGGGACACATTGAAAGCAGTGCTAAGAGGAAAATTCATAGCACTAAGTGCCTTTAAAAAGAAAATGGAATCATCCCACATAAACAACTTAACAACACATCTGGAAGGTCTAGAAAAAAAAGAAGCAGAAACGCCCAAAAGGAGTAGACGCCTAGAAATAATCAAACTCAGGGCTGAAATCAATAAATTAGAAACAAAGAGAACAATCCAAAGAATCAACAAAATCAAGAGCTGGTTCTAAAGGACAGAGAAACACTATCCAAATTAATAAAATCAGAAATGAAAAGGGAGACATAACAACAGACACCGAAGAAATAAAAAAAAATCGTAAGATGCTACTTCAAAGGCATTTATGTCACAAAATTTGAAAATTTAAAGGAAATGGACAAATTTCTCGACTGATCCTTTTACCAAAATTGAACCAAGACCAGATAAAAAATAAAATAGCCCTATTTCGCCTATAGAAATAGAAGCAACCATTGATAGTCTCCCAACAAAAAAATGCCCAGGGCCAGATGGTTTTAGCGCAGAATTCTTCCAGACCTTCAAAGAGGAGCTAATAATGCTACTATTCAAGCTATACCGAAAGAGAGAAATGGATGGAACCTTACCAAATTCCTTCTATGAGGCCACAGTCACATTGATACCTAAACCTCGAAAAGAACCATCAAAAAAAGAGAATTTCAGACCAATTTCTCTTATGAACATTAATGCAAAAATACTCAACATAATTCTCGCAAAGTGAATACAACAGCATATCAAAGACATCCTTCACCATGACCAGGTAAGATTCATTCCAGGCATGCAGTGATGGTTTAACATACAGAAATCCATCAATGTAATCCATTATATAAACAAACTGAAAAAGAAAAAACTCATGATCATCTCTTTAGATGCAGAAAAAGCATTTGACAAAACCCAACACCCATTTATGTTTAAAGTTCTGGAGAGATCGGGAATACAAGGCACGTATGTAAACATCATAAAGGCTATATACAGCAAACCAACAGCCAACATTAAATTAAATGGAGAGATACTCAAGGAAATCCCTCTAAAATCGGGAACCAGATAAGGCTGCCCTCTTTCCCCATATCTCTTCAATATAGTTCTTGAAGTTCTAGCCAAAGCAATAAGACATCAAAAGGAGATCAACGGGATCCAAATGGGAAAGGAAGAAGTCAAATTATCCCTATTGCAGATGATATGATAGTGTATATAAGTGACCCCCCCAAATTCCACCAAAGAACTCCTACAGCTGATAAACATCTTGAGCAAATTGGCAGGATACAACATAAGCTCAAAATAGTCAGTAGCTTTCCCGTATACAAATGACAAACAGGCAGAGGAAGAAATTAGGAAAACTACACCTTTCACGATAGCCACAAAAAATATAAAATATCTAAGAGGAACTCTAACGAAGCAAGTGAAGGACTTATTAGAAAAAAACTTCAAACCTCTGAAGAAAGAGATTGAAGATGACATCAGAAGATGGAGGGACTTACCTTGTACATGGATCAGGAGAATCAACATAGTAAAAATGGCCAGCTTACCTAAAGCAACTTAC
>CAJRSG010017791.1:0-21227 GCA_907169655.1 Acomys percivali
TCATGCATAAAATTCTCTGCAAAATCAAGATAAAACAGAAATGTAAAAAGTGAATTTAAAGACCTCTATCACATCAACTTTAGAGAACTGAAAAGAGAAACTGCAAAAATACATGAGTAATTGGAAAGAACTCCCATGCTTGTGAGTTGAAAGAATTAATACTGTGAAATAGACATCTGCTGGGATATAGTATAAAATGTCAATGCAGTTTCTACAACTTTGCTAACATGTGTAGACTCCACTTTTCCAAACCTACTTTATTTGGGGTTCTTTAAATGCTTATACCTCATTTCCAACCTACCTACCCTAGATATGAGAGAAAGGAGGTTTAGGGGAATAGGAGAAGTAGATCTTTTAAAATTCAGTTCCTGGGAGCGATTATCCTGTGGTAGTCAGCACAATTTCATTAGACCAACAATCCACCAAAATTAATGCTGGAACCTGGAGCAACCAGAATCTGTAGCTTCAGCCAGAACTCAAAACTTTGAAGCCTTTTCTCAAGCAGTTCTCTCTTGGAGTGTCTTGAAGATATATGGATATATATATATATATATGTATATATATATATATATATATATATATATATATATATATATACTCTCACAGTCTGTACTTGGATGTGTTTCAGCTGGCAAAACCCAGCTGGTGGTTCATCTTCTAGTGGATAAACATCACCTGCTCTCTCACAAGTCTGTTCCCCATGCCTCACTTGGGATCAAAACAAAAACATGTTTACATCTAATACCCATACCATACTTGGGATCAAAGCAAAACATGTTTTCATAGACTACAAATCCCCCTTTCCATCAAAATAATAAACTATATATAATAACAATTGTGAGAATTATCCTGGAAGTTACATTTACAAGGACCAGTCCAGTTGTATTTGACAATCTTGGAGAAATTAATCCACTATCTATCCTATCCTACTGAGTCTTATCATAGTGTCCAAAGTTTTTCTAAAGAACTTCATTATAGTTTACATTTATCAACCTCTAAACATGTTTTTAGCTCTTAAACTAACACTTATAGTAGTCCTATGGCTATCTAGTATTCAACCCCATTAGAGACTTAAGAAGGAAATATTATCTAATATGAAGGAAGTATGATGTGTCCCGCCCTGCAGGAAAAATTGAATCAGGGTTTACCTGAAAGAGGGAATGGGGATTGAGAGTAGTGTACAGAGATGCGAGAAATAATGAATCAAGTCAGGAAATTTCTGATTGAGATTCCCTTTAATGCAGACAAGTAAGACTTTATATAGCAAGGTCAATAGGATCTATTCTGATCCTTCTTTCCCAAGCTCCCAAGGCAAGAAGAACACAGTAGCCTGAATAGCTCCCTGTAAGAACTTCCTACTACTGAGTAGCTCTCTGAAAGGATTTCCTTAACCCTCCAGGTATTTCTCAGTAGGGACTTCCCTACTTCTTTCAAAGGTAAATAGTCCAAGGATGGCCTAGAACACAAAGACCTCCTCCTATGGAGTTCAGCAACTGGAAGGTCACAGTGTGCAGCCTAAGCATGGGATTTCTGACATGGCCGAATTAAGCAAGGTTTCCCACAGAAGTGTAGGCAAGCAACTTCTAAAATTATAGACAGGGAAGAGAGAGTTGACTACCAGGACACTCACAGATTTTTCACTATTGTTGAAGGAGCCAGCCTACAGCCTACTGGCCTAGAATATCTGCCAGACTTTTCTGTGAAGCAGGAATTTTGAAGGACTGGTGCACCTAGTCTCTAAAAATCTGGACAGCCATTTTCTCAGTGTCATGGTCAATCACAGTTTGGAAAGTCGGTCTTTCTATAACTGCTTGTCCAGTAGAATTGTGTGGTATTCCAGTAATGTGCTTCATATTATAATATGCAAAAAGTTCATCTTATTGGATACATATGCAGGAGCACTGTCAGTCTTAATTTGTACAAGTATTCCCATAATTGCCATTATTTCCATTAAGTAACTACACAATCAGCCTTTTCAGAACTTAAAGTAATTGCCCATTGAAACCCTGAGCATGTATCAATGGTATGATGTATTGATGTATGTACCTTTGTTTTCCAAATTCTTCAAAATGAAACACAGCCATCTGCCAGATTTCATTCCTTTTGGTACTCCTAGGGTTACTTCTGGCAGGTAATGGAGTTTGCTTATACAAAGAACATGCAGGACATTTTAAAATTATGTCTTTGACTTGTTGCCAAGTAATAGAGATTTTTTTCCTTTAAACCTTTACTGTTACCATGGTGCTTTTCATGAAAGTTTAAGGCTTCTAACACATTTCCCATTAGTAATTGGTCAATTTTGACATTTCCTTATGCCAATGAACCTAGTAATCCTGTATGAGACCAAATACGAGTAATATACAAGGGATAGTTTCTACTTCTGATGGCCAGTTCTGAATTATCAGGAGTAAATTCAGCAGTTTCTATGTGCTAAAGAACTCTTTCAGCATATTGAGAGTCAGTAGTTATGTTAAGAGATTCAGGAAAATCTAACAGCACCGTATTGATTGCATACAATTCTGATTTTTGTACTGAGGTATATGGGCTTCTGCTCACCTTACTTATAACCTGCCATTCTCATCCTGTTGGCATCAGTATAGAAGGTTTTTGCCTCTGGAATTGGTGTTCTCTTTACAATATAAGCAAGGATCCAATTTGTTATTTTTATAAGCTGTATATGTTTACATTTTGGGTATTTGTTATTAATTTCTTCCAAGTAGTTACTACCAGCTCCTTCATTGTTGACCCATAATGACATAATCTCAACATTAGTAAGAGGCACTACAATTTCTGCCAGGTCTGTTCCTACCAGTTGATGCAGTCTTATTCTAACTTTTATAATTAATTCAGAAATATCTCCTATGAATACCTTCAATTTTTTTATTTTGTTTATGTGCTAAGAAAATCCATTCCATGATTTTATCTTCCCTTTGCATAATGAGCCCTGTAGGAGAATAAGTTGAAGGTAAAATAACCAAAATACAACCAAGCTTAGGATCAATTCTATCCACATATGCATCTTGTAGTCTTGTTCTATCAGAATTAAATCTTTTTCTGCTTCAGCTGTTAGATGCTTTGGACGGTTTAAATAGGAATCCCCTTGTAAAGTTTGAAACAAAGTCCTCAACTCATAAATAGTTAATCCAATTGTAGGCCTCAGCCAGTTAATATCTCCCATCAATTTTTGAAAATCATTAAGAGTTTGCAGCTGGTCTTTATGGATCTGTACCTTCTGTGGTCAAATTTATTGTTCAGTTATTTGATAGCCTAAATAAGTAATTGAATCTGCTATTTATACATTTTTTTCTGGAGCATCTGTAACCTTCAGCCTGGTGGAATTCTTTGTCTTTCCTTAAACATTTTCTCTAAAGTATCTGCATCAGAATCAGCCAACAAAATGTTTTCCAGGTAATGGTAAATGATAGATTGACGAAATTGCCTATGAATTATTTCTAATGGTTGTTGCACAAAGTACTGACATAAAGTTGAACTGTTCAACATTCCCTGTGGAAGAACCTTCCAGTGGTATCTTTTTATTGGACCACTACTGTTCAGAATAGATACCGAGAAAGTAAACCTTTCCCTATCCTGTGCATGCAAAGGTATTGTGAAAAAATAGTCTTTTATGTCAATTATTATTATAGGTAACAAAGAAGGTAAAGGAATTCTAGGCTGTAAATGAGCCATTGGCTGAATTACTCTATTCACTGCTCTTAAATTCATTACCATCCTCCATTTTCCTGATTTCCTTTTTACATCAAATGCAGGAGAATTCCATGTGCTGGTAGAATCTTCTATATGGTGAGCCTCCAGATGTTCTTGCACCAATTGTTGTGGTGCCTGCAATTTTCTTTTTTTGTGGGCCACTGCTCTTGATACAAAGGTCTGTTTGATATCTATTTTAGGAGCAAGGCTGTTGGTATATCAGCAGTGGCCCTTTTTATAAATTTGGAAACTCAATCAATACCTGTGAAGTTCTGTCTTTGGACAATGGGCACAGCTTTTGATTGTTCTTGATTACAACTATCAATATCATCCCCAGAAGCATCTACTACTTCACCCTTAATATTATTGTCTGTCTCTGTGACTATAGGAATATTAATTTGAGTACCCCATTGTTGTAAAAGATCCCTTCTCCATAAATTTGCAGGTGTGTCAGCCACATAGGGTCTCAGCTTCCCTGTTTGCCCTTCTAGTCTTACACATTTAATCCACTCTACACTTTGACTTATTTGAGATAATTTACCAATTCCTATTAATTGTGTATAAATGTCCTGAAGTAGCCAATCTGAATTCCAATATTTTGAGAAAGGATAATGACATCTGCTCCTGTATCCACCAATCCTTCCATTTCAACATCATTCATTTGTATCGTTAATTTAGGTTTCTGATCATTAACCATTGTTTTCCAGAACACAGGTTTACAGTGCTACCAAAAGCACCTGTTTCTTCTATTGGAGTGGCTTTGCCTTTGATGTAAGGAAACAGTAACTGATGAGCAATTCTATCCCCTACATTAATTTGTATCTTCTTCTTTACATATGCCATGATTTTAATTTCTTCCTTACAATCCCCATCTATAATTACTAGGATGCACAATAAAGCCTTGAGAAGTCAATTCACTTCTTTCCAAAATTATTCCTACTGTCCCTGAAGGTAAAGGACTGTGAACACCAGTGCTTATTTTATAATATTCAACCTGTGGGGAGAGTGTAAGAGATTTATCTGAGGCCAGATCCAAAGCTTCTCTGCCTTCAGTAGCATTCCTTAAATCACAGATACCTAGTCTTCATTTTCTTGCAAGTGTGTTACCTCCTGGATGACCAAAGGAATATGACTCCTACTGTTTGCTACAGGTTGCAGGCTCACTTTTCTTAACAAATATATTTTATTATGACCTTATTAACCAAGAGTACCTCATTTATAACCTGACTAATCAAAACAATCGGTAAATAGGATTAAATAATACAATAATGAAACTATAAGGATCTCAGTTCTAGGAAAAGATTCTCCTGGCATAATCAGCAGGATTTCTTCTGCTGGAACCTGGAGCAACCAGACCCTGGAACATCAGCTGGAGCCCAGATCTCCAAAGCCTTCCCTCAAGTGGTTCTCTCTAGGAGCATCTCCCAGTGGAGTGATGAATAGCCAAAACTATCCCTAGTATCCAAAAGACCTGCCTCTTTTTTGGCTCATTTTTATACCTCCTCTCAGAATTTGTTCAAGGATGTTTTTCAGCTGGTTAATAGCCAATCTTCTCTACATGGTGGTTTGACTTCTAAGTGGATAAACATCACCCCTGTTCTCTCACAAGTTTGTTCTCCATCCACACTTCAGATCAAAACAAAAACATGGTTACATCCAATACCTATACCACACTTGAGATCAAAATACAAACATGTTCACATCCACTACAGACAAGTTTTACTGAAATGGAAAAAATTAACATTCATATAGAATCAGAAAAGATCTTTGATAAGCAAATAAATCAGTGATCCCTTAAAAATAGTAATAAAAATACAATAGAATGTATTACCATACCTGATTTCCTGTTATTTCAGAGTCATAGGAGTAATAAGTGCATCATGGAACAGAACAAATTTCCAGGTATAGACTCCTGAAGCTACCTCCACCTAATCTTGATAAAGAGTTCAAAAATGCTTATTGGAGTGAGAAGAGCTTCTAACAAGTAGTGTTGAAAAACTAGATGTCTACATGTTGAAGAATGAAACAAGTTACTATTTCTCAATTTGCACACAAATAAACTCCAAATGGATCAAAGACTGGAGCAGTAGTCCTGAAAGTCTGAAAGCATTCCATTGATGAAGAAACAGAAGAAATTCTTCAAGAGAAGAAACAGGCAAGGACCCTCTGAAGGGGACTTCAGTTGCTCAGTAAATCACATCAACAACAAACAAGCAGAATCATATGATAAAAAACAAAACAAAACAAAACTTCAGCTCTCAAAAAAAGTGAGCTTGGCGACTAGACAACCTTCAGAGTGTGAGAAAATCATTGCCAGGTGTACATCTGAGCAAAGATTAATATTCAGAATACAAAAATATCAATCAATCAATACATAACCAATCACTCTATATGATTGAAAGGTAGGCAAAGTATCTAAGACTAATGTCTAGTATTAATTGTTTAGCCAAGTTCTACATGCTTTCCTGAATATTAAGGAACACAGAGAAACACAGGGAGCCTGAATATTTCATTTCCTGAGGGAATGCCTTGGTTTGTCAGGAACTGAAAGGCATGTTGCCCTAGAAGCCATAGACAAGGCCGAAACACAGAAAGGCAAATCCAAATTCTGAATCTCCATGTCTAGTGTCTGGGGCTTTACATTCAAATGGTTTAGATAGTTCTGTCTCTCTAGCTTTTATGCCTCTAGCATACAGCTCTCTTTGGTCTGTTTCTAGTTATTATATAGAATTTTTGTTGGCCAATGTCTCATTATCAACATATGATAATCTCTGCTAAAACTCAGGATTCAGTTTCCTAGTCCCCAAGTGGCCTCTTATCATCTCTTGTTGTCTCAGAGCCTTAATTCACTTGTTGCCTGTCAGTAGCTCTCTGAAACAGTGTAGGAATGAGTCCTTCAATATCAAATCTTTCATGTATCTATGACAGGCCCATGCAGATCAAACAACCAACTTCAGCTCTTAGCTTGGGGTGGAGCCTGGCCTTTTGGAATCACCCTTATGCTCTCTTTTACAATTTGGAAGCTTAGCTGTGATGTGTCTTACCATGGGGTCATTCTTTCCCTTGTTACAGCTCAGAGAAGGCCTTTTCTTAACTGAAATAATAATCTCTTTAGGATTTGCTCAGTCTTGATGCAACTTGATGTGCTGGGATGGATATGTAAAGGGAGGCTCCAAATTCTGAAGGATACAGGAGGGGGAATATGGGAAAAAGGGAGGGAGGGAGGGACTTGGAGGAAAAGGAGGAGAGGGCTACTATTAGTATGTAAATAGAATAAACAAGTTAAGTAATTAAAAATAATTATAATTTAAATACTGCCTGCTTTTTGCCAGCACATGCCTTGGCTGTAACACTAAGATTCCATGGGCTCTTTTTCTCCCAAAACTGGACATTTTGTATATTTTTGCCCAAATTACTTTTTCATGTAAACCTCCTATATAAGTATTATTTATATCCATCCCATCGACACAACATTAGGTAATCTTGAAATATTTTCTGGGGGATCCAAGATGGCGGCGAGCAGTGTGGACAGTGTTTGGAAGCTCCAGTGAACAATTCGGGGAATTGCACAGATTTCTGAGCCAGGAACACCAAGATCCAGAGACCACAGCAGCAGGAGTGCTCCACAGTTCAGAAGGACCAGGGTGCGGAGGACCTGCATGCCCCTACACACGGGAGGAGTGCAGATTTTCTCGGATCAGAGCAGCGGCGGCACAAGAGGCATCAGCGACACCAGCAGCAGCGACTGAGGTTTTCAGTTCAGAGCCTTCCAGTGGAGGCGGTTAGTGTGGTGGCTGGTGGGAGTTGCTGTGGGAGAGGGGACACTGGACAGGATTTGGGTCGTGTGGTGCCCTGTGACCCAAACTGGACTCAGCGGACAGTTCAGCCCCAGAGTCCCGGGTACAGCTCAGGGCGCAGTGCTGTGGAGACACTGACTCAGCGCAGCAGGCAATTCTGCCCAAGGCAACAGCTCAGTGCAGCCATGGCTCCCCTGCTGTGACGCAGGCTGGGTGAAGCGCTCAGGTCCACCAAGGGCACCATCTCAGTGCAGCTGCAGTTCACCTGCTGTGACACAGATTGAGCAGAGTGCTCAGTTCCACCCTAGGCGCCATCTCAGCACAGCCGCAGCTCACCTGCTGTGACACAGGCTGGGCAGAGCATTCAGTTCCAACCTAGGCGCCATCTCAGCACAGCCGTAGTTCACCTGCTATGAAGCAGGCTGGGTGGAGTGCTCAGGTCCACCAGGGTGCCATCTCAGCGCAGCCGCAGTTCACCTGCTGTGACGCGGGCTGGGTGGAGTACTCAGTTCCATACAAGGCGCCATCTCAGTGCAGCCGCAGTCCACCTGCTGTGACGTAGGCTGGGCGGAGTGCTCAGGTCCACCAAGGAGCCATCTCAGCGCAGCCACAGTTCACCTGCTGTGACGCAGGCTGTTCCACCCTAGGCGCCATTTCAGCACAGCCGACGCCGGCTAGGCGGAGAGCTCAGTAACACTGGAGGCACTAGTGAACATCAACGGGCAGTTCTGCTCAAGACACTAGCTCTCCTCAGAGGGCAGTTTTGGGGCGCTGATGCAGGCTGAGGTCAGCACGTAGATTCAGCCAAGAGGCCCTAGCTGGACTTGCCGGGCAGATTAGGCCCAGGGATTTTTCCTGAGCTGTGCACACAGGCTCGGCGGCCCCAAGACTCTGGCTGGACTATGCATGCAGTATAGGCCCGGAGTCCCGGGCTGAATTCAGTGTGCAGTGTGGGTCCATAGTCCCTGGCTGAGCTTGGTGCATAATTCTGCCCCAGAGACTCGGGTGGAGCTCAGCGTGCAGCTTAGGGCCTGAGTCCCTAACCGTGCTTGGCAGACAGATTGGGCCCAGAGTCTCTATTAGAGCTTTTGGCACAGTCCCGGCTCTATGACTCTGGTTGGACACAGTGTGCAGTTTGAATCCAGAATTCCTGGCTGAGCTGCGCGGATGTTTCGGGCATGAGTCAATAACTGACCACAGCAAACAGTTTGGCCAAACAACCCTAGCTGAGCTTGGTGCGCAGTCCCAGCCCGAAAATTCTGGCTGGACCCTGTGTGCATTTTGATCCCAGAATTCCTAGCTAAGGTCGGCAGACGGTTCAGACCCTGAGATTCTAGCTGAGCTCGGATGGTGATTTGGGACTAGTGCCCTGGCTGGACCTGGCAGGGAACCCAGAAGGCTGTGGATACCTTGGCCTGACCCAGCACTCATCCAGAGACCTAGAACGATTGCAGGACCCACAGCACAGGAGAGCTGAGGATCACTGGCTGTGAGAGCCCAAAACGCCAGGGTTAACCTCCTGCCATCCACAACAGTGAAACATCAGAGCTTCCAACATATGGAAATCATGAGAAAAGAAGTGATTCTATCATCAGACTCCCTCCATCCAACTAGGGAAGCTACCCAAAGAAAACAAAGCTGGCAAGATCTCTAAAGGACAGCGTAAAAGCATACACAAAAAAAACCAAAACAACATGGCGTCTCCAGTTTCCAGCTATCCCAAAGAAAACAACCCAGAGAGCTCAAATACACTGGAAATACAAGAAAATGACCTCAAATCCTTAATAAGTAGCATATTAATGGAGGAAACAAATAAAATTCATAATCAAATACAGGAAAACACAGCCAAACAGGTGAGAGACATAAAAGAAGCACATAGAGTGGAAGCGGAAAAATTTCAGGAAAATGAAAATAACCAGATGGAAGAAAAAAATAAAACGGTTCGAGCTCTGAAGACCTATAAAGAGGCAATGGAAGAAACTCAGGAATACACAAAAAATCGGGTGAAAGAAATAAAAATATCAGTTCAAGATCTGAAGACGAAAATGGATTCAATGATAAACACACAGACAGAAGAAAAACGAGAACGTGAGACCTCAGAGAAGAAGGCGAGCAACACAGAGGTGAGCTTTTCTAACAGAATCCAAGAGACGGAAGAACGAATCTCAGGTCTAGAAGATACAATCACAGATCTTGAAGCAACCATTAAAGAAAATGCCAAATCTGGAAACCTCCTGACACAAAACATCCAAGAAATTCAGGACACCATGAAAAGAAGAAATCTGAGGATAATAGGCATTGAAGAAAGAGAAGATATCAGACTCCAAGGCCCAGAAACTATTCTCAACAAAATCATAGAAGAGAATTTCCCCAACCTAAAGAAAGAGATATCTATAAACATACAAGAGGCCTACAGAACACCAACTAGAATTGACCAGAAAAGGAAAACTGCCCGTCACATAATAATCAAAACACAAAACATACAGAACAAAGAAAAAATATTAAAAGCTGCAAGGGAAAAGGGCCAAATATCATTCAATGGCAAACCTATCAGAATTACGCCCGACTTCTCAGCAGAGACCATAAAAGCCAGAAGAGCCTGGACAGAGATCCTGCAAACCCTGAGAGACCACAGATGCCAGGCCAGACTACTTTACCCAGCAAAACTATCAATAACCATTGATGGAGAAAACAAAATATTCCATGAAAAAAAAATTCAAACAGTACCTATCCACAAGCCAGCTTTACAGAAGGTCCTAGAAAGAAAACTACATCCCAAAGGGCCAAGCTACAACTACTCAGGAAATAGGTAACTATACCATGGCAAAAACACAGCTACACAAACATTCGATTGGAAAGAACATCAAAATTAAGACTCTTAACAGTCACTGGTCGTTAATATCTCTCAACATCAATGGTCTCAATTCTCCAATAAGAAGACATAGACTAACTGAATGGGTACATAAACAAGATCCAACATTCTTCTGCATTCAAGAAACACATCTCACCTATAACGATAGGCATTACCTCAGGGTAAAAGGTTGGAAAAAATATTCCAAGCAAATGGTCACAAGAAGCAAGCAGGAGTAGCCATTTTAATATCAAACAAGATAGACTCTCAACCAAAATTAATCAAAAGGGATGAGGAAGGACACTTCATACTCATCAAAGGTAAAGTCAACCAAGATGACATCACAATTCTGAACATCTATGCTCCCAATACAAGGGCACCCACGTTTGTAAAAGATCTGCTAAAAAAACTTAAACCACACATCGATCACCACACAATTGTAGTGGGAAAATTCAACACCCCACTCTCACTGAAGGATAAGTCATTGAAACAGAAACTAAGCCGAGAAATAACATCATTAACCAATGCCATGGGTCAAATGGACCTAACAGATATCTATAGAACCTTTCACCCAAACAAGAAAGAATATACCTTCTTCTCTGCACCCCATGGAACCATCTCCAAAATTGATCACATAATAGGTCACAAAGCAGGCCTCAACAGATACAAGAGGATTAAAATAATACCTTGTATCCTATCGGATCACCATGCTCTTAGGCTGCAATTCAACAACAACAGAAACAACAAAAAACATACACATATGTGGAAACTAAACAATTCTCTGCTAAATGACACATGGGTCAGGGAAGAAATAAAGAAAGAAATCAAGGACTTTCTGAAATTCAATGAAAATGAGGGAACAACATACCCAAATTTGTGGGATACATTGAAAGCAGTGTTAAGAGGAAAATTCATAGCACTAAGTGCCTTTAAGAAGAAATTGGAAACATTGCACATAAGCAACTTAACAAAACAGCTGGAAGCCCTAGAAAAAGAGAAGCAGAAACACCCAAAAGGAGTAGACGTCTGGAAATAATCAAACTCAGGGCTGAAATTAACAAATTAGAAACTAAGAAAACAGTTCAAAGAATCAACAAAACCAGGAGCTGGTTCTTTCAGAAAATCAATAAGATAGACAGACCATTAGCCAAACTAAGTAAAAGGCAGAGAGACAGTATTGAAATCAACAAAATCAGAAATGAAAAGGGAGACATAACAACAGACACTGAAGAAATACAAAGAATCATAAGATCCTACTTTGAAGGCATATATGCCACAAAATTTGAAAATCTAAGGGAAATGGATGATTTTCTTGATCAATGTCACTTGCCTAAGTTGAGTGAAGAACAGATAAACAAGCTAAATAATTCCATTACCCTACAGAAATAGAAGCAATCATTGATAGCCTCCCAAGCAAAAAAAGCCCAGGGCCAGATGGTTTCAGTGCAGAATTCTATCAGACCTTCAAGGGCGAGTTAATACCGATACTCTTCAAGCTACTCCAAAACATAGAATTGGATGGAACATTACCAAATTCATTCTATGAGGCCATAGTCACGTTGATACCTAAACCTCACAAAGACTCAACAACGATAGAGAATTTCAGACCAATTTCTCTTATGAACATCGATGCAAAAATACTAAATAAAATTCTGGCAAAACGAATACAAGAACACATAAAGGATATCATTCATCATGACCAAGTAGGCTTCATTCCAGGCATGCAGGGATGGTTTAATATACGGAAATCCATCAATGTAATCCACCATATAAACAAACTGAAAATAAAAAACCACATGATCATCTCTTTAGATGCAGAGAAAGCATTTGATAAAATCCAACACCCATTCATGTTTAAAGTTTTAGAGAGATCGGGGGTACAAGGCACTTGCCTCAACATAATAAAGGCTATCTACAGCAAGCCAATAGCCAAAATTAAAGTAAATGGTGAGATACTCAAGGAAATCCCTCTAAAATAAGGAACAAGGCAAGGCTTGCCACTCTCTCCATATCTCTTGAATATAGTACTCGAAGTTCTAGCCAGAGCAATAAGACAACAAAAGGAGATCAAGGGTATCCAAATGGGACAGGAGGAAGTCAAACTATCTCTATTTGCAGATGATATGATAGTGTACATAAGTGACCCTCAAAATCAACCAGAGAACTACTACAGCTGATAAATACTTTCAGTAATTTGGCTGGATACAAAATTAACTCAAAAAACTCTGTAGCCTTTCTATACACAAATGACAAGCTTGCAGAGGAAGAAATTAGGAAAGCCATACCCTTCACATTAGCCACAAGCAATATAAAATATCTAGGAGTTATTTTAACTAAGCAAGTGAAGGATTTGTTTGAAAAAATTTTCAAAACTCTGAAAAAGGAGATTGAAGATGACATGAGAAGATGGAAGGATCTTCCTTGCTCATGTATAGGGAGAATTAACATAGTAAAAATGGCCATCCTACCAAAAGCAATCTACAGAATCAATGCAATCCCTATCAAAATACCTACACAATTTTTTAAAGACATTGACAGTTCAATTCTGAACTTCATATGGAAAAACAAAAAACCCAGAATAGCAAAAACAATCTTGTACAATAAAAGGTGCTCCGGAGGAATCTCCATACCTGATTTCAAATTGTACTATAAAGCAATTGTAATTAAAACAGCATAGTACTGGCACAGCAACAGGCTGATTAATCAGTGGAATCGAATTGAAGACCCAGATATGAATCCACACACATATGGTCACTTGATTTTTGACAAAGAAGCCAAATCCATTCGATGGAAAAAGGATAGCATCTTCAACAAATGGTGATGGTCTAACTGGATGTCTATGTGTAAAAAAATGCAACTGGACCCATATTTGTCACCTTGCACAAAACTCAAATCCAAGTGGATTAAAGACCTCAACATAAAACCAGAGACACTAAGTCACTTAGAAAAAAAAGTGGGGAAGAGCCTGGAACATATTGGCACAGGAGACAACTTCCTGAACAGAACACCAACAGCCCAGGCCTTAATGTCAACAATTAATAAATGGGACCTCATGAGGCTGAGAAGCTTCTGTAAGGCTAGAGACACTGTCAAGAGAACAAAGCAACAGCCTGCAGACTAGGAAAAGCTATTCACCAACCCTACATATGACAAAGGTCTAATATCCAAAATATATAAAGAACTCAAGAAATTAAACACCACCAAACCAAATAGCCCAATTGAGAAATGGGGCTTGGAACTAAACAGAGAATTCTCAACAGAAGAATATCAACTGGCTGAGAAACATTTAAAGAAATGCTCAGCCTCCTTAGTCATCAGGGAAATGCAAATCAAAACAACTCTGAGATTCCATCTTACATCCATCAGAATGGCTAAGATCAAAAACTCAAGCGACACCACATGCTGGAGAGGATGTGGGGAAAAAGGAACACTCCTTCATTGGTGGTGGGAATGCAAACTAGTACAACCACTTTGGAAATCTATCTGGTGCTATCTCAGAAAACTGGGAATAGGGCTTCCTCAAGACCCAGCTATTCCACTCCTTGGAATATACCCAGAAGATGCACCAGCACACAACAAGAAAATTTGCTCAACGATGTTCATAGCAGCCTTATTCATAATAGCCAGATCATGGAAACAGGCTAAATGTCCCTCAGTAGAAGAATGGATAAAGAAATTGTGGTATATATACACTATGGAATACTACTCAGCAATTAAAAACAAGAAATTCCCAAATTTGTGGACAAATGGATTGAGCTAGAGATGATCATAATGAGTGATTTAATCCAGAAGCAGAAAGACTCAAATGGTATATACTCACTTATATCTGCATACTAGCCCAATGGGCATGTCCCATGAAATCCTTCCCTTACCAGGATACTGGGACAGAGGGGAGGACATCCTATTGGGACTCTAGATGAGAGAACCATGTGAGAATAGCAATGTAGAAGGATCCAGTGGGTCCTAGAAACCTACAAGTAGAACATTGTGATAGACAGATTTGGGTCAAGGGGTCCTGCTCAAACTAAGGCACTAGCTAAGGACAATACAGGCGGTAAAATTTAAACCCCTACCCTGATCTAGCCCATGGACAGGACAGTTTCCACACTTGATTGGAGAGAGGGATTTGACTTTCTCATGTACTCTGGTGCCTCACATTTGACTATGTCCCCTGGAGGGGGAGACCTTTTGGCACTCAGAGGAAGGACAGCAGGTTACCGAGAAGAGACTTGATACCCTATGAGCATATACAGAGGGAGGTAATCCCTCTGAGGAACAGTCATAGGGGAGGGGAATAAGGAGAAAATGGGAGGGAGAGGAGAATGGGAGGATATAAGGGATGGGATAACCATAGAGATGTAACAAGAATAAATTAATAAAAAAAGAAATATTTTCCATGAATGAAATTAGTCCATCAATTAGCCCAGTTGTTAATATTGTTTTCTCTTGAAACTTCCTGTGCTGTGTCCCCTAGACTGTGCATTGCTCTCAACATGAACGTCTTCTAGGCTTGTACTAGATTGCTCCTTTGAGCTTGACTTTCAGCATTCAACAATTTTTCTAGTCTAAAGTTACTTTCAAATTTCTCAAACAAAAACAAAATCAAACTAAAAACATTGTCTTGTCTTTCATAGCAACAACTTATATATTTGTCATTTTTCGGTTGTTGTGATAAGAAAACACATATAAATCAAACTTTGATGAGGAATCTTTTTGTGTGTACAGATTTGGTAGCTCAGGTAACTGGGTAGAAAGTGATACCATGAATCAAGACATGTAATAAATGACAAAAGTCAGACTTAGGAAGTACATGAATAGTCCAAGTTTCTTCTCATTAAGTTTTAACTGCTACAAGACACCAATTAGAGCTATTGTCTGGGCATATGAGAAGAGCTGCAGGGAGCTCTGGAGGAACGCAAGGATTCCCATGGACATATAGGAGCTAGGAGTAGATATGGGGTGATAAAAGGGATAGGTTTTGTTTGTATAAGAAGATGCAGCAGAAAACAGGAACTCACTATAGCTCAAAGCCTACTCCATGCCATACTAGTGCTAAGAATTTATGAAGTATAGTCTATTTCTTCTTCTGAAGTAGGAGGTAACTGGAAGAAACTTCAGAATCATATAGTCCTTTCTCATTCTTGGGTGCAAATCTTTACAATGTGTGGGATTGCAGGTCATTGACCTACCTTTTTTATGTGTAAAACAAGTCAGGCTACCTTCTCTACTTCCTTTTATTATAAAAATAAAATAAACATATTTACAAAGTTTTAAATTCAAAATCTCAATAATACAAATACAAAACCCACAAAATTATCACAAATACACACGACAGTAACATCCTTACAAACTGAACTATCAGCCTCTAGCTCTTTGCCTAATTACTGGAGAAAACATTGCAGCTCTTGGGCATATGATTATTCCCAGGAAAATATGAAATACAAAGGTGTAGTGAGAATATTACAAATATTGACTTAAGGCAAGCACATCTTAGAAATGATTAGCTAGACATGAAAACAAATTAGACACAAAATTAGACGTAAAATTGTGTGCAGTTTTCTGTAGGATGAAATATGTGAGAGACATTAACAAGTGTCTGGGAGGGTGAGATGTGTGAATCTTACTGGTTATTGAAATCAGTTTATAAAGCATATTTAAAAATGATGCCAGAGACAATGTAGATTTCTCAAGAAAATGATAATATCCCAGGACACCTTTTAATGATGTATATAAAGGAGATGTCATTTAGAAAAATATAACATGAGAGTTATTATGCAGTTGTTTTCTATGATGTTATTTGGAAAACTGTAGTGTAAGAGTTCTTATGCAATAGTTTCCTAGAATCATGAGAGCATGGAGGAACATGAGAATCCATAGATAAAAACAAATTTTACATATTGAGCCATTATATAGAATGTTCCTCTAAGCGAATATCCCACAGTAGGGAAAGGTTGATAAATTCAAATATTATTATTAATATATGTATTTGATTATGCTCTAAAAACATGTAAAATGTGACTTTAATAGTCAGAAGAGACTTTTCTTTGAAGCATTCTTTTTAAGGCCCCCTTTATATCTCTGTTCCTGAGGCTGTAGATGAAGGGGTTCAGCATGGGAGTCACCACTGTGTACATCATGGCCATGACAGTTTCCTTCACAGTAGAGTTATTAGCTGATGGGAATAAGTAGAGGTCAATAATTGTCCCATAGAACAGTGACACCACAGACAGGTGAGAACCACAAGTAGAGAAGACCTTGTGGATACCACGAGTTGAAGGGACCTTGAGGATGGAGGAGACAATTCGTGCATAAGACACTAGGATGAGTAGAAATGGAAGAGTAACAACAAGCCCTCCTATGATCAATACCACCCACTCATTAATGCGAATATCAGAGCAGGCCAGCTTCAGGAGAGCAGACAGGTCACAGAAAAAGTGGGGGATGATATTATTTTGACAGAAAGACAATCTAGTTAAGAGCAAAGTGTGCAACATTGCCTGGGATGTGGTCAGCACCCAGGACAGCACCACCAGACACACACAGAGCTTGGGGCTCATGATGCTGGTGTAATGAAGGGGGAAGCAGATGGCCACATAGCGGTCATAGGCCATCGCTACCAGGAGGAAACTCTCGAGGTCTCCAAAAAATAGAAAAAAGTACGTTTGTGTCAGACAACCTGCATAAGTGATGGATGAAACTTGGCTCTGCATGTTCTTCAGCAACTTTGGCATTGTGACAGAGGAAAAGCAGAGGTCAGAGAAGGACAAGTTACTGAGAAAGAAGTACATGGGCGTGTGGAGATTGGAATCCAGGTGAATGATGACAATGATTATGATATTCCCCAGGACAGTGATGAGGTACATGGCCAGGAACAGGGCATAGAACAGGAGCTGGTGCTCTGGGGGGATGGGCAGGCCCAGGAGGAGGAACTGGGAGATGACAGTCTGGTTGTCTCCAGGCATCCTCTTTCTGTAATATCTGTAAGGAGAATAGTATAATATATCTAAATATAACATAAAAAGAAAACATACATAAGACAGGTGCATTTCCTAGTGCAAAAGGCAGCTTATGTTACTGACAACATATTGGGCAAATACAGTCAGCAAGCAGGATGCCTCTGCTGTAGCATGGAGGCAGACATACCTTCCCTGAATGGAGTTTACAGTCTTTTGGGAGTCAGCTATAAGCTTTACACTAATTCATCTCACAATTATCATACATCTATAGTACAAATAGAGCTAGAATTTCTAAAGCCATAAATGTCTTAGTTCTCTGAGTTTTTATACAGGTTTCTGGATTCCCAGCTTTGAATCCTACTCTTTTCTGAGGTACAAAATGTGTTGGTGTTTTCCTTACTTGTAGGTTGGTTATGTGCCTTCACTGATTGTGGTTTGGTTCAGCTGTCAGATTCTTGCATCTCTATGTTCCCTACCCTCATTGTAAACTGTCTTGTTTTATTTATATATTTATATCAATAAAACTTAATGTAGGTGAGTGGTTTAGATCACCATTTCAAGCTGGATTTCTATCTTATCCTACAGAAATCGGATTTCTAAGGGTGAATGATTTTCCCTAGAATTTTCAGAAGGTATTACACACACAGAAGATTCCAAATAAATCTCCAACCTTCAGCCTGCGTAATCCTCGTTTCCATTATCTTTTGGTGTCTCATATCAGTAAAAGGAATCCATGATCAAAGCAGTAATCTCAGAGGTTTGTTTTTATTCATTCATTCATTTCTTTTCCTAAATATATCCCACACAAAGTATGTTATTAATGCTGAACTTAATTTTTCTTTATTTCATCTTTGCCCTAAGTATTCGCATCCTAGACAAGGGCATCGTGTCTCTTGGACTCTTGAAACTGAGTCTTAGTTAACCTTCCTGATCCTATACCTCTATAGTCTTCTCAAATAACTTTCCCTGCTTTTTGCAACCAAAGTGACAATCCAATCATCTTCCCTTGCTGAATGAATTGTTTGGTGGATTCTCAGTTCTTGGATGATGAAATCTAAATTTATTTCAGGGGCACACTGTGCCCAAGCCTTACACAACTCCACAGTCTCATTTGGTCACCCAAACACTTTTGCATTCTATTCTTGAGCTATGCTGGACTTTATGGTATACTTTCCCAGGATCTGATTTCACACCTGATAGTCTTTCTGCCTAGCAATTTCTTATTTTTGCTTCAATGCACCTGGAGTATGATTTATCCTTCAGGTACGCTATATGTGGCATTCTAAGTTAAATTGCCCCAAGTCTGTCTAGAGCCCTACAGCCATTTCCCAACCATGTCTGTTCTACATCCTAAAGCACCCAATGCAGAGTCAGCTGCTTATAATTGGTTTCCAGCAGACTGTAAACTCCATTCAGGAAAGGTACATCTGTCTCCATGCTTTAGCAGGGATATCCTGCTTTCTGACTGTATTTACCCACTATGTCATCAATATTATTAGCTGCCTTTTCTACTAAGAAATGCACTTATTTTTTGAAACATCAATAGTCTTTAAATATTGGTTCAAGAATTTAGAATATCTATTACTATTAATTCTATCCTGATAAGTATATAAAGCATTAATTCTTTACCCCCAGCTCTGACTTTGTTATAATTTTGCAAACATAGACAGTATCATAAAGCTTAATGTATGAGACTTAGTCATGTTATCAATTCCAATGTTAACCTAAAAATATTTACATTTCATTATGTGTCATGTCATTGATATCAAGAGTATGCTAAGAACAAATGGGTGGAAATTATAATAAGTGTGGGTTTATTTCTACACAATTCTATATGATCTTCTCCAATATGCATACCCTAAGTGCTTGTTAATTTTGTGTGCCAATTCAGTTTGGCCATACTGTTAGTTTTGTACACATTTTAAAATTTGTCCAACATCTACCTCAATACAGTTTGTGTCAATCAGATTACCTGGTGTAATGTGGCAGGTTTCATATACAGAACTGATGGTGGTAACAGAAAACTCTGCAGTCTGCTAAGTAAGAGAAGATTATGGTGCTGAGTTCCTTCTGTTTCCAGCCTATAGTTCCAATTCTGTCCTGAATATCAGCTCCCAAATGCACACTTACACATGGATATGGTCTGGATGCTTTGGAGTTTTGGAATATTCTCACATCAATAAAATTCACTATATCTTCACTCTGACAAATGAAACATAAAAACTTATAGGAAGACCAACTTCAGAGGTATCTCACTTAAAATTTTTATTTCATTTTTATTAGTAAAATTTACATTTCAAAGTAGTCTGCAAATATTAAGGGAAGGAATATATCTACTGAAAACTCACAAACACTTTGTCAGAAGTTTACTCTCCTTGTAACTGAGAAAATAAAATCTCTGATGTCGAGTGTGACTATGATTCACAGACAAGAAAGTTCATATGCAAATGCTGCATGAACAGCAACAGCTTCATATCTCCAAAACCCATGAAACACCAAGTTCCTTGGCTACAGTTAACCAAAGGATCATCTAAGATGGCTCATGTAAAATCGAATGTTAGTGAGAACTCACCAGAGTATTTTAAGGAAATGTTGACATAACCTTTAAATTAAGGTATTAAATTTTTAATTCACACCTAAAGAGAGTGAGTTGCTGTGTTAAATAGGCTGAACTACCTTTAATTTACAGGTCAGTAGATTCTTCAGAAAAATTGAAGAGCATTCCTAAGAGAAGGCCTATCCAAAAATATTAAATCTCTTCAGATTATTTTAAAATAAAAGTTAAATTTTTTTACATCAAACCTAAATTGATTACATAGCTTTTGTTACACTTAAGTGATAGAGTCTGGTAAGAATACAGCATGCCATGGCATTAATGAATATTGTCATCAACACGTGTATATTGAAAAAAGTAGTTAACAAGTAGATCTTTAGAAGACTTGAAAGACAGGTATAGAATAGAGAAATTATCTTATGTCAAACCCAACACTGAAGAATATCATAAAGTCCTGGAACACTAAACCTTTAAGATAGAAGAACAATAAAACTCAGTCACTGTCTTTCTAACTCACCAAGGATGTCTTCATGCAACTCTAAGACCTCAGCCTGAGATCTTATTCCCTCATTAATTCAGGCTAGTGAAGTAATGCCTCTATGTTCATAATCTGTATAATACACTGGCTCATATCTTCCACTATACACATCCCTGCACCTAAGGGAATCTGCCTCAGGAGTCTAGATCCTGGAACTTACTAAATATACACTAATTAGCCAGAACATTTCTAAGAGCAATTTAAAGTCCTGCAATAGTGAGTGATACAATCCTGATCATATCTGGGTCTATTTAGTGGAAGAAAGTAATGGTATGAAACTCATGGATGGATGTGAGGTCACTGGTTCCATTGGGGATGCATAGTTAAAAGCAAAGTTTACATTTTGAGCAATTAAATAGAATTTCCTTCTAGGAGACTAGCCCACATTTGGTAAAGGTTAATAAATGCTAATATTATTATTTTCAATATATGTATTTGATTATGCTCTAAAAATATCTGAAATGTGACTTTCATAGTCAGAAGAGAGTTTTCTTTTGAAGCATTACTTTTATAGCTCTCTTCATGTCTCCGTTCCTCAGGCTGTAGATGAAAGGGTTCAGCATGGGAGTCACCACTGTGTACATCATAGACATGACAGTGTCCTTTAGAGTAGAGTTATTGGCTGATGGACATAAGTAGAGGCCAATAATTGTCCCGAAGAACAGTGACACCACAGACAGGTGAGAACCACAAGTAGAGAAGACCTTGCGGATGCCTCGAGTTGAAGGGACCTTGAGGATGGAGGAGACAATTCGTGCATAAGACACTAGGATGAGTAGAAATGGAAGAGTAACAACAAGCCCTCCTATGATCAATACCACCCACT
>CAJRSG010017806.1:0-10555 GCA_907169655.1 Acomys percivali
GAGACCTAGAGAGACTCGTGCACTTTTGCAATGACGACATGGAACCACGGAACAGAATACACCCCTACTGGGTGTTGTAGACACCCTGCATCCTGTGTGTATGTAGGCAGGCTATGGGAGATGACATCGGCTTGTGTCCCAAGACATGGCCAGCTGAGAGTGTAGGGCGAAGGGGGACTAGCTTGAGGCCTCACTGCTTCTCCTCTGATGTCCTTTTTGCCTCTGCAGAATCAGTGCTGGTCACCAGCTATGTACATCTGCAATTTTCAAGCGGGACCTGGCCACAGGAGCTCTCTAAGAATTTTACTCTTCCTGCTGCCTTGGCATCCCTTTCCCCAAGAACGCTTACTGCCCTTGGCCTCACAACAGGTAGCAGCTACATGGTAAAGCGGCTCTGCGTGAATGGCACACGGCTTCCCAACCCTAGCTAGGCAGCTTGCCCAAGGTGCAGTGAGTTCTTCCTGTGTCCTGAGGAGGACACAGCTGGCCTCACTCTCCCCAGCCTAGATTCTTCCTCACCTCCTTACTGGGCAGACCCCCTCCCCCTTCCTGTTCAGGTTCTAACTTGAGCAGAGGATACAAAGTGCAGGCAGAGTGTGGGAAACTTCACCAGGGTGTCCTTGCCCAACACAGTTTGCTGCTCTGAGTCTGGGTTGCAAAATAAATCCTCTTGGGGGGAGGGGTGTGCCCAATCTCCTAGGACTTCAAGAATCTTGTGTCAGCCAGGACTGAGACCTCACTTTCTCAGCCTGCCTGTCTCTCTCTGTCACAGAGTGTCGTGTTGACCACAATGGGACTAGGTTCTGCATTTGTCACCCTGGCTACCAATGGAACGCCACACTTTGCTCCCATTACCCAAACTGCCATGGCCACAGGTCAGAAAGCGATCCCTGTATATGTCTCAGCTTCCAGGGCCCCATTCCTGGTTACTGCCAGTTGCTGCCACCTGGTAAGAAGGGTTGGGAACTTGGACATCAGTATCCCCAGGCGAAAAGAAACACTTTCTGGAGTGTTCAGGGAAGGGGGGGCTTTTGTTTTTTGTTTTGTTTAGTTTTTCAAGACAAGGTTTCTCTGTGTAGCCTTGGCTGTCCTGAACTTACTTTGTCAATCAGGCTGGCCTTGAACTCACAGAGATCTGCCAGCCTCTGCCTCTCAAGTGCTGGGTTAAAGGCATGTGCCACCATGTCTGGCATTGGGGGGCTTTTGTTTTGTTTTTTGCTTTTTTTTTTTTTTTTTGACCTGTGTTTCTGGCAATTGGTCCAAGCCCAGCCGCTCCTCTGGCTAGGCAAAAAAACAAACAAAAACAAAAACAAAAACCCAACTGTCACAGCAAGACACTGGACCTGAGCTTGGGAGTTGAAAAGTGAGGCTAAGAAAAGCAGCTCTAGAGACACATGAGCAAGGGGAAGACCTTCCCTGAAGCAGCTTCAGCAGCCTCAAGTCCCTGGAAAGTGGAAGCTGTAAAGCAGGGAGCTTGCTACTCTACCTCTCAGTGGGATGGTCTGCCAGGCTGGGGTGTGCATGGCCACAAAGGAAGTTATGCAGGGTGGGGTGTGGAGGGGCAAGCTTCAGAAGGTGAGGAAGAGGAATGCTAGCTAAGGCCCTTCTTTTAGCCCCTGTCTCTTACCTCCCTGTAGTTCCTGCAAACCTGACTCTGGACTCCCAGCTGCAAGGGCATGGGGACACCCTGAACCTCACTCTCCTCAAGAAAGAGGAGGCTACAAACCTGAGATAGTTCCTGAAACACTCAAAGACCCAGGAGCCCATCTTACTATGGCCAGGGACAAATGTGTTCCAGATGTCCAGTGAGAGCCAGGCTGGCCTTAGTGTCACCCGCATGTCCTGTCACTGGACCGGTAACCCTCAACTGTTTCTTCTCCCTCCTTTTTTCCCCACAGGTGTTTTGAGACAGAGTCTCACTCTGTAGCCCAGGCTGGTCTCAAACTCACTCTTTATCCCAGGCAAGCCTCAAACTCATAGCAAACCTCCTGCCTCAGCCTCCCAAGTGCTGAGGTTACAGGCATGAACTGCTCACTTCTTTCTCTGCTCCTCTTCACCACCCCTCCCCTTATCTCCCCACCCCCACCACATTCACCCTTCCAAATCTTTTCCATTTTTCCATTTGCTGGACGGGCCAGGGGCCTCTTCTACAATCTCCTTCTCCTTGGGGGCAGGGAATGTTTTCCAGAAGGGCTGCCGCAGGACCTTCTGGCTGGGAGGAAGGTCCTGGCACTGAGCAGGGGAGTAGAAGCTAGAGGGCCTGGGCTGTGCTTTAGAAAGCACTGGAGAGCTGGCCTGAAGGCAGACCTGGGTGAGCCACCAGGCACAGTGGGCATCTCTCTGCAGGTAAGTATGAGAGCATCTTCGAGGCTCAGGGATTCAGGTGGAAGCTGCAGCAGGTGGTGACGTTGCCCTTGGAGGAGAAAGAAGTGGTCCGGCTTCCCAACAAGCTGTCTGTCTCCTGTGCCACCACCACTGGCTTCCAGCTGAGCTGCTGCACCCCACTCACAAACTTGGCCTACACTGCTACCTGGAGTCCTGGGGAGAATGGCCAAGGTAAGCGGCTGTAAAAGATGAATGATGTGGCTGCTCCCTCGAGGCAGCACAGGCTACAGTTGGGGATGGGAGTTGGGTGTCTATGCCCATCAGAGCAATCCCTGCTCTGTTCACAGATCCATCACACATTCCCACTCAACTACTGCAGTAGATTCCATGAGGTTAGCTTAATAATATCCTGTCATTAAAAAAGAGGAAACCAGGGGGCTAGAGAGATGGCTGCTCTTCCAGAGGTGCTGACTTCGATTCCCAGAAACCACATGGTGGCTCATAACCATCTATAATGTGATCTGATTCCTTCTTCTGGTATACATGAAGACAGAGCACTCATATACATAAAATACAAAATTAAATCTTTTATTAAAAGGAGGAAATTAGAGCTAGAGTTATCAGTTAAAAGTAATTGCTGTTCTTCCAGAGGCCCAAAGATCAGTTCCCAGCACCCATGCTGGGTGGCTCACTACCAGTTCCTCCAGCCCAGGGGATCTGAAACCCTCTTCTGAACTCGGTGGGCACCTGTACTCACATGCACATATCACACAAAGACACATATATATGCATAGTACTAAAAACTAAAATGAATCTTCTTTTAAATGCCATAGGAATAGCAAAAACAAATATTTTTTTCTTTCTTTCTTTCTTTCTTTTTTTTTTTTTGGTTTTTTGAGACAGGGTTTCTCTGTGTAGCCTTGGCCATCCTGAACTCTCTTCATAGACAAGGCTGGCCTCGAAGTCACAGTGATCTGCCTGCCTCTGCCTCCCGAGTGCTGGGATTAAAGGCATGCGCCACCATGCCAGGCTCAAAAACAAATATTTAAAAATGCGTTGAAACTAAGTCCCAGGTCTAGAGACCCAGTAGGATACACTTCAGCAAAACCCAAACTTTGTCCCCACTAAGTGGATGCTGACAAACCATCTAGCTCGTCCCCGTTGCTTCATCTTTGAAGACCGCTCTGAAGTGATGTTTTAGGACCTGCTTAGCTCTCACCTGCTTCAGCCCATGACGGCTCCTTTTCTTCTCTCTCCTACCCTCAGCCTCCTTGCATAACATGTCGGATTCCCAGTGCCTTGTGTTGGCTGTCCAGCACTGCCCAGCAGCCAATACCACATACACCTGTGCCCTTCAGGGTCAGAACCTGGCCCCTCTCATGGCTCCCATCTCCGTCACCGTCATCCAAGGTATGTGGGCCTTGGGTCCAGTAGACTGACCTCTAAGCTGCTTGGCCTTGGAACATGGGACCCCTTCTTTGTTGTCCTTCCTCTGCCTTGGGCCACTGGGTCAGGTATCAAAGCCTGCATAGCTTTTGGCTAGAACGAAAGCTCTGGCTATACTGTGGCTGCTACAGCCTCACTGACCCTTCTTCAGATGGGGACACCACCTGCCCTGAGGACTTCTTGGTGGTTGCCTGGAACATCACCAAAGCTGACTTCATGGCCCAGGCCCCATGTCCTGTGAATAAGAAGGACATGGTAAAGAGGCTCTGTGGGTCTGATGGCATCTGGGGACCTGTCCAGAACAGCTGCACAGAGCCATCAATCCTAACCTTATGTCTTAAAGCCAAGGTAACTGCTTTCCCAGTAGCCCACACACCCCTGCCTGCCTGCCTGCCTACCTGCCTATGTGCCTGCCTGCCTACCTGCCTGCCTGCCTGCCTGCTTGCCTACCTGCCTATGTGCCTGCCTGCCTGCCTATGTGCCTGCCTGCCTGCCTGCCTACCTACCTGCCTATGTGCCTGCCTGCCTGCCTACCTACCTGCCTATGTGCCTGCCTGCCTACCTGCCTATGTGCCTGCCTGCCTGCCTGCCTACCTGCCTATGTGCCTGCCTACCTGCCTATGTGCCTACCTGCCTGCCTGCCTGCCTACCTGCCTATGTGCCTGCCTGCCTGCCTATGTGCCTGCCTGCCTGCCTATGTGCCTGCCTGCCTGCCTGCCTACCTGCCTATGTGCCTGCCTGCCTGCCTATGTGCCTGCCTGCCTACCTGCCTATGTGCCTGCCTGCCTGCCTGCCTGCCTGCCTGCCTATGTGCCTGCCTGCCTGCCTATGTGCCTGCCTGCCTGCCTGCCTGCCTACCTGGATCTCCTCCTTCCCTCAGAATTTAGATTCAGCTTACCTGTTATTCAGCGGTCTCTCACCTGGACCCCATGCAGACTAGGAAGGGGGGGGAGACGTGTTTGTCTCAAACCACAGTTCCATCAAGTAGTGTCTGTTCTCTTAACTTCAGCATCCATTCCTTCCACCATGCTCTCTTCTTCCTGCTCCTCTGAGGGGTTCAGAGCAGAGGGGCAAGGAGCTGTGTGGCTCCTTCCTGGTAAGGATTTTTGTGCCACCCAAATCCCACTGTCTTTCCTGTCAGCTGCTGCTGGAAGGCCAGGGAAAGCCTAATGAGGAAGTGCCACATATCTTGAGTCAGCTGCAAGGGCAGGTGGGGGCGGCCAGCACCCCCTCTGACTTACAAGAAATGCTGCACACTGTGACGTTCCTGGCCAAGGTAGTAGCAGAGACAAGCACAGAGCTTACAGACAGTGCCCTGAAGGTAAGGTCTTAGAGCTACACTGGGAGCCAAACAGACGGTAGCTGGTGGAAGCTCTTCCATTATGAACGGTTCTGCCTTTCTGACGTCATGTGGGTGGCCCAACAGGGACCTCTTTAGAGTCCAGGTGCTGGCTCCTGCTTCCTGTTCTTAAACACCAGTCTCCAAAGCCATGGAGAATAAAGAAAGCCTGATGTTGGGAGGCAGGAAAGGTTGGGGAGGCATGAGTTTCAGAGCCATGCGTGGGTACACAGCATGGGTACATTACACATACACACACACACACACAAACACATACCTGGTAACCCAATACCCACAGAGACACTCAAACACAGTTGGCATTGCTGTACTCATTGCTATATGAGTCAAGAAAAACAAGAGGCAGCAATACCACTCCCTTTTCCTGCCAGATACTAAACTGCAGAGTTAGCCAAGAGGACCTCATATGGCTCTCAACTTCGGCATGGTGTGCTCTCTGCCACTGACCACCATTACTAGATTTGCAGAACTGGACAGATGATGGAGTTGAAGAGGGACCTTTGTAGAACCTGAGAGGTCTCAAGGGACGCAAGCGGGAGAAGAGGCATTTGGCAGAGGATCTGGGTGTAGATTTAGAGACCATGAGCCTGAGAGGCCCTGGTAGCTGCAGGGCAGTGCCCCACTCCTCTGATTTAGAAGGCCTACTCCACAGACCCATCCCATCACCTTTTGTCACCACCCTGGGTCTTGCCTGAAGGAAAGGGTGGGGCCTGTTGGTCCCAGCGCCCCTGTAGACTCTGGCAAATCACACTCCTCTTACTGTTGGCCACTGCAGGACCTCCTGACAACCACAGACAAGATCCTAGACGTGAACATCAGCTCTCTGTGGACTCTGGCCCAGTCCCAGGAGCCCTCAATGGGCTCAGATTTCCTGAAGGCTGTGGAGACCCTGGTCCAGAGCTTGAGCCCACAGCAGCATCCTTTCTCCTTCAGCTCGTCTAATGTGTTCCTGCAGAAACAGCTCCTCACACACTCCTCTCCTGCCTACCAAATGTCCTTCTCTGCCTGGCCCCTTGTGCAGGTACAGATTCCATGGCATTCACTGGCTTCGTTGATCCGTAGTGGAACTAACGTCAGTATTACTAGCCTAGTACTGAAAAAACTGGACTGCCGTCTGCCCTCAAACTACACACAAGAGCTGTGGGGCGCCCCATATACCACTCCTGGGCTTATCCTTGTGGTCTCCATCACAGCAGATGGCCAGGCCTTCACGCAGGCAGAGGTTATCATGGACTTTGAAGACATGAATGGAAGCCTGCACTGTGTCTTCTGGGACCACGATGTCTTTCAGGGTCAGGGAGGTTGGTCAGATAAAGGGTGTCAGGTCCACTCAGCCAATGGCAGCATCACCCAGTGCATTTGCCAGCATCTCACTGCCTTTTCCATCCTCATGTCCCAACACACTGTCCCAGAAGATCCCATCTTGGACCTGCTGAGCCAGGTGGGTATTGGGGCTTCCATCCTGGCACTGCTCATGTGCCTGGCTATTTACAGGGTGGTGTGGAGAGCGGTGGTTAGGAACAAACTCGCCTTCTTCCGCCACACCACCCTGTTTAACATGGTGATCTGCTTGCTGGTCGCAGACGCATGCTTCCTGGGAAGCATGTACCTTCCTTCAGGATACCACAGCTTGTTCTGCCTGGTCACTGCTTTCCTAAGTCACTTTTTTACCTGGCCACCTTCTTCTGGATGCTGGCACAGGCCGTGGTGCTGGCCCACCAGCTGCTTTTTGTCTTCCATCAGCTGTCCAAGCACCTAGTTCTCGCACTGATGGTGATACTGGGCTACCTGTGCCCACTGGGGCTTGCAGGTGTGACCCTGGGCCTCTACTTGCCTCAAAGGAAATACCTGTGGGAGGGGAAATGCTTGCTGAATGGAGATGGAGCCATGCTGTACACCCTCAGCGAGCCAGTGCTGGCCATCGTTGCTGTAAATGGGCTGGTCCTTGTCATAGCTGTGCTGAAGCTGCTGAGACCTTCGCTGTCAGAGGGGCCCCAAGTGGAGAGGCACCAAACTCTCATGGGGGTGCTTAAAGCCCTGCTCATTCTCACGCCTGTCTTTGGCCTGACTTGGGGACTGGGCGTGGCCATTGTGTTTGATCAAGGCGCCATAGTCTCTCACTACATATTCACCATTCTCAACAGCCTCCAGGTAGGTAGCAAGGGTGGGGTGGCTTTTAGATGATCTAAGCATGCCCATCCCCAGGCTCACGAATCTTAGAAAGACTGAATATAGATTCCAGTTCCTTCACTGCCTCACTAGATAAGCCTGGGCAACTTACATAACCTCTCTTGAGTTTGTTTTTCCTATGATTTTGTCCAAGTCCGGAAATCATCAGTGCCCAATCTTAACCCAATCAAGAAAGGCACTTGAGGGCCATCGAGATGGCTCAACAGGTGACGGTGCCTGCTGCCAAGTCTGGGTTTGATCCCTGGGCCCCAGATGGTGGAAGGAAAGAACCGACTCTCTCACATTGTCCTCTGACCTCCACATGCACACTGCAGCACGTACACAGGCACGTGTGCATGCACACCTCACACACAATACCAAATGGTGCTAATGTGTGTAGAAACTGAGGTGACTTGGGACATGGATTAGAGAATAGAAGATGAGAGGCAGCAAGAAGCAAGCCTCGCCCGACACTAACAATTTCCCCACCCCCATGATCCTCAGGGTGTCTTCATCTTAATGTTTGGCTGCCTCACAGACAAGAAGGTGAGTGCCCAGCTAGCTCCCCACTGGCCTGACCTAGAGGCCTAAGTGTGCTCAACATAAGCAGGGCGTTTACCTTTCCTTCAGGTCCTGGAGGCCTTACGCAACCGTTTCCGAGGTACCCAGTCCTCCAACTCTGCCATCTCTCTGGTGAGTTGCTTTAAGCTTCAGCTGCCAGTAAGATCTGGCTAGCCTTTCTCCAGCCCCACCTCCCCCAGGCTCCTGAACCCTGAGAAAGGGGCCTAGCTATGAGAGTAGAGCTATGCCTACCAGCCTGCACAGCCAGAATGGGATTTGGGAGTTCCTGATGGCCACCTGGATGCCTGGTGACCCTCTTCTCCATGGTCTCCTGCATCTAATACTCTGTTCCATGCTAGCATTAGGAGGGGGCCCCATGGGACACCAAAGTTCCCTGAAGGGCAAGTGAGAATGTTAAAATGGATACAACCTCTTCACAGGTGGGTGGGCTGTAATAATGATCAACCCCGACTGGGCCTTTCCACTTCTCCATAGGCCACAAATGAAATGTACACCTCAGAACACAGCAAAGAAAGAAGTAAACATGGCCAGGTGAGACACAGAGTGAGTAATGGAGGTGAAGGAGGCTGTGGCAAAGGCCTCCAGACCCAGTCTTCCCCTCCCCAGCAATGTTAGGGTCAAATCCAGA
Organism: Acomys percivali; assembly: GCA_907169655.1. Taxonomy (NCBI): domain Eukaryota; kingdom Metazoa; phylum Chordata; class Mammalia; order Rodentia; family Muridae; genus Acomys; species Acomys percivali. The sequence continues at coordinate 8,508 of CAJRSG010017806.1, forward strand.
ACCTGTTAGATCCCAGTGTCCCACGTCTTAACTTTTCATTTTTAAAAAGAAATGAACCTGGCCTTGAACTCATGATCTCCTGGCCTCCGCCTCCCAAGTGCTTGGATTACAGGCATGTGACATCATACCCAGCTCTGGCCATCTTCTTGCCTAGTAGCTCCCCTGCAAAGCCTTACCCCGTGAGTGTGGCCATGCCTAGGTGAGTGGCAGCAGAGGCAAAGCATCAACAAACCAAGATCCAGTTCACTCCAGAGATTCCCTTTCCACAATACCAACTTTTAAATTATCTGGAAAGACCCTAGCCTCAGTCGGTGTGGTATGCATGATCATAAGCCCAGGTCTTGGGAATCTGAGGCAGGAGGATCAAGAGTTCAAGCCCAATCTAGGCTCCATAGTGAGAACCTGTCCAAACAACAACAAATGTGTGTGTGTGTGTGTATGTGTGTATGTGTGTATGTATGTATGTATGTATGTATGTATGTATGTATGTATGTATAATACATAATATGTATATATGTCATATAACCTGTGTGTGTGTTAAACCAACCAACCAATCCTGCCTTAAATGACATGCCCTTTTGGATCTGTTATCTGGAGAGGAAAGCTGTTTACCCAGGTGAGGCAAAGTATCCTGTGCCCCCAGCCCCAAGCTTTGGGGAGACAGACACTCCAGGATGATCCAAACATGAACTCATGCCCCTGGCAGGGGAAGTGACGCTCTGTGATGGAATCCAGGCAGAAAACTCTCCTCACCCAGGGCTCCGGCTCAGGAAAGGTAGACTTTCGTTTCCCCCAGTCACAGAATTCCTCTGGCAGCTCAGCAGCCAGCAGCCCCTAAGTATCCAAGCATGATGCATAGAAAAAGTAGCTAGAGCTACCTAGTGACCTGATAAAAAAGCTTGCCTTAGCTGGGTGTGGTGATGCATACCTTTAATCCTAGCACTCAGGATTTATTAAAAAAAATAAAATAAAATAAAAAAGCTTGCCTTGGCTGAAAAAAAGAAAACAAAAAAAGTCAACGTTCCAAAGAAGTACAAAAAAGCCACTGTGATCAACAATGTATATTGTACTCAACAGTGTGTATTGTAAATGCAAGGAAAAGGTTTTTATTGTCACTCCTGAGTAATTTCTTTGCTGTTTCTTTTTGATAGTTAAAGCTAGATAAAGACAGGATGATGGATTGACAGAACCGGATCTTCTGGATATTGAAGATGAAGAGCTGAATTCTGTTTCTTTGGGTGCAATATTCAGTTACAAAGTTCTTACTAATATACATTTTTTTTTCTTTTCTGGTTTTTCAAGACAGGGGCTTCTCTGTGTAACGTTGGTTGTCCTGGAACCTACAGAGGTCCGCCTGCCTCTGCCTCCCAGAGTGCTGGGCCTAAAGGCGTGAGCCACTATGCCTAGTTTAAACTGCTTTTAAAATACAGCAAAAGAGGTCATTTACTAATCTATGAAGTAGCACATACATGGCATAGAAAAAAAAACCCATAGTGAATTCAACTATTTAAAAAGGTGACTGAAAATTAAGCCACATTGAAGCTTTTGACAGTACCCTCTTAGACAAATAGGAAATAAAAATACATTTGTTCAGGCTGACAAGAGAGGAACCCAATCATTTCATATTGCTAACTATAAAGAGCACTATTGTAAAAGGTCAAGTTAGACTTTGGGAAGTGCTTTACAATACATTTTCAACTTTGCATTTACTTACATAACCACAATACAAAGGTGACTACACATGGACCGTGTGTTTCATAGTACAGCAGCAAAATGGCACTTTAAAACTACCTCTTAGAGAATATGAACATTCGGTTTTCTTGTAGTCTTATCCAAGATTTTCCAGTGGCCAAAATGTCTCTGAAGTAGCTATAAGTTTATGTCAATCTTTATATGTTGCTTTTGCAATATGTTCTGTAATAGCCAGGCATGGTAGTGTGAGGCTTGGTGTTTTTGTTTTGTTTCTTTTTTTCTTTTCTTTTCTTTTCTTTTTTTTGGTTTTTTGAGACAGGGTTTTTCTGTGTAGCCTTGACTGTCCTGGACTCACT
>CAJRSG010017816.1:0-20675 GCA_907169655.1 Acomys percivali
AAGATCCTTTTGGGGAGAGCTTGCTTGGGGTTTTAAATATAAGACCTGGGTTTTTAAAACTTGCCCCCTGGAATTCTAAGTGTTTTCTATTTACTCTATTTCTGATGGTATTGATTCTAAGAGTTATCCACTATTGGGTTTATCTTCAAAACATACATATGCAGAATAGGAAATGGTATCTTAGTATAACTGTAACACTAAATGATAAAATGACATAACACTTTTAATATGGAAATAAACAAAGAACCTTAGGTTTTCAATGACCCTGGGAGATAAAAGTCTGACTTCTCCTAAGAAATGTAAATTATAGATCAGTACTCACACATTTTGAAAATTCAAATTTTAGTTTTGACAATGATGGAGTCACAAATATTTTTTTTTGTTCTCAACTGGCAAAAGTAAATATAAAAACACTCATGGAATAAAATAATTTAGATTGCTGTTGATCCATTCTAAGATTTAACTTTTCTTTGAATGACAATATAGATGTCTTTTTAATAAATTATTTAATGGCTAGGCAGTTATTTATAAAATAATGTTAACCAGAAGTTGTGAAATTTTATGGGTGGAATTTAACTTAAATATTTCCAAAAATAACCAGGATATGCATATGCACATTTACTTGTATATATATATATATGTGTGTGTATACATATGTGTCTTTATACATATATACACACATATACATATATACATATATGTATATGTGTGTGTCCTGCACATGCAAGTGTATATATGTGCATGCTTATGTGTGTGTATATATGTATGTGCATGTATGCATATATATATATATATATATATATTTCTGCATTTTTGCCACTAATTTATCAAAACGTATGAATATGTTTTCAGTAGATTCTCAGTTAATACATTTGTTGATTCACTAACATTAAACTCATGGTAATACCATCCTGAAGAAAGTGTATGACATACTGATTGATTCATTCATTCATTTGTTCATTCATGGAGAGGTAGATACATGGACTTGCCAACATTTTGTCTCGGGCAACATGATACTTGGTATTTACTAACTCAGTGATTCCCTTGACAACAGACAATATAAACTACCATAGAACAAATTTTGTGTTCACAGTGTTTTAAGTGTAAATGTATATTCTTAAACAGCAGAAAATATTTATAGAAGCTGCAAATACACATTTAAATTAATTTTTTTTTGATGGGCGGTGGTGGTCCATGCCATCACTTCTACCACTTAAGAAGCAGAAACGGGCAAATCTTTTGAGTTTGAAGCTAGCCTGGTCTAGAAAGCGAGTTCCAGGACAGCTAGGGCTATACAGAGAAAGCTTGTTTCCAAAAACCAAAGGAAAAGAGAAAAAAGAAAAAGAAACTTCCTTTTTTCATTCCATGAAACACATACACTTAGGCAATTATTTTAAATTGATTCCCTAAGAGTAAATTTTCTAAAATTACCTAAAAGTAAGTTATCTTTAACATAAGCACTGATAGCCATAAACATCCAACCTCTAGAACTGTCTTTACTCTTTGCCAAAGAGTCTGGTGTGTTATTTTTATTTTCATACCAGTCCAGTGTTTTTTTTTTTAAAAACTGATCACTTGATCATTTAAGAATATATACCTAATTGTATAACTATTTCTGCAGTTTCCCATCTTGATAGAGTTTATGATCTTCTTATAGGGAAGGAGATTGCTGATTCCTATAATGTTGTTTGATGTTTTCCTGGTTATTAAGAGTATTGCTTGTTTCTTTTTCCTCCTTTATTTTTATTTACAAATCCTTAGTTTCCTTTTGTGATTGAGAATTTTTCCCCTCTTCTACTGTCTGTCTCCTTGACGGTGGTACATTGTGTTATTTCATGCTTTTCTCTAATATAGTAATTTCTACTGAGCTGCCTCCCATTCATATTCTCATTTCTTGCCAGTGTTCTTCTTCCCAGCCAAATCCTCCATACACACAAGCCATGTGCTTCCTCTCCACCTCACCTATGGCAGCAGCCTCCTTCCTTCCCTCGCTCCTCCCATTCCCAATGTTCTCTTCTGGTCTCTCACCTCTTCCCTTCCAAGATCCTCTCTGTCCCAAAAGCCTATGAACCTTAGGGAAGTCCATTCAATTTACTCTGCCTAGGAGATTTGCCCTTTTAACGGTCAAACAGGAATAAGATTTTAGGCAAGATAACAAACATTTTTGGGATATGTGAGTCTTCTCATTTGAGCAGCAACCAGACTAACCCCCAAGAGAAGAATGGGTTGGGAATGTGGGAATGAGAAGGGAAAAGGAAGAGGTGTGTGATCCAGTTGTAAAGTGATTATATAAATTGATTAATGAAAAAAAACCCTAAACTGAAATAACAGTACAGGTTGATTAAAAAAGGAGTAATATGTGTAAATGTGTGTGTAAGCAAATATAATTATACTATTCTATATACGTTTTGTAGCATAATATTCTAGAGTCAGTGTATCCTTTTGAACACAGTTCAAACAATGCACTAGCACTTGCGTAAACATCAGAGGAAAATAGTGTACTAGTACATTCCTGTAAAAGCCAGAGAAAATCAGTGTACAATAAAAATATGAGTTAAGTTTTGTTTACCCTTTTAGAGAATTAAGGTCTTGCTACAAAAAAAGTTGGCTCTAATACCTTGCACTAATGATACAGGTACTGCTAAATGAGGAATCCTGCCCATTTTATAGTGACTGGAGAACAATAAGAAGACAAAGTACAAGTCATTATAAAATGCATACTTTCATACCCCAAACATCAAGTATGGTCTAAACCATTATATGTGACAATTTTGAAAGAGATTCTCACACTTAAAACCAACGTATGAACATGTCATTAATGGATCTCTACAATTTACAAAATACACTGAATTATTTAGGATGACCATCTATAGTGATGATTTAAAACATCTCATGCAAATGTTTCAGAAATGCTAACATAAAAGTAGTATTGAATCTGAATTTTAGGCAATCCATTATCTTACAAAATCAAAAAATGTTAAATGATTTGGGCATGTAATATATTTATACATTTGGAGGATTCTTCATCATCTCCATTCTATTTTTGCGTTGCATCTTTGGTTAATTATCTGTCTACATTACATCTGGATATCACGTGTCCCCCCTTCTCCATGTCCCTCCCTCTCATCTCATCTCCTGTACCTTACTAACCATCCTGCCCTTCTTTTCAGAAAAGGGGAGGCCTCACATGGGTATCACCAACCATGACATAGCAAGTTGCATCATAATAGGCACATCTTCTCCTAAGGATAGATAAGGCGGCCATATTAGGTGATACGGATCTAAAGGCAGGCAATATAATCTCCATTCTCTGCTTTTGTTTGCAAGAGAATATTTGGATTCAAATTTATGAGAGTGTAATCATACAATTGAACTCTAATTACCTGTTGGTACTGCTTGTTTGAAGTGAACCTAACTACTTTCTTATTGGTCTATGACATCATGAATCTTTTGGTTCTAAAAACAACCTTTGAATGGATCTACCATGTGCTGTGGTTGAATTAAATATCGTCAACACTATTGTAGGTAGACGTCCTGGTCTTCATAATCTTTCTTTAGAAATGTTTCTGTGCATAACTAAATCTTAGCAAAACCATCTCACAATAGTGATTTCAAATCTATGATAGGCTACAAATGGTCACATCTATAAAACAATAATCTACTAAAATAATAATATTAACCCATATTTGTTTGAAGTTCAAACCTTGTATTTCAGAGAAAGAAAATTACAATAGAATAACTACCTATAGTACAATACATAGGTCCCATTTTTCTTTATATTTTCCAACTCTGGACTTTTTGATCTGATTTAATAGTGAAAAGTTATTCTAGTTTATCATTGGTCTTTACTGAGTGGATTATAATTACCTTTAGAGTGTTGAAGCAGTGTGATAGTAAGCCGGTATGCCCATTGAAAAATTTAGTAATTGAGAGTCATGAAGCTAGATCTGAACATGAGGGAAAATCATCAAGATTTAGTCATCTATTTGAAAAGAATAACAAGAAATTGTTAGCATATCTGATTACATCCCACTTTAAAAAAATCTGAAAGTATGTCTAGAGAATAATTCTAAATTAGAATAAAATGTAGGAAAGCTGTCCAGCTGTTATATGATAAAATAATGAATATTTATTTTTCACCTAGTCCAGTTAATTAATATATCATTTTATTTATTACTATGATTTTAGTGATATTAAATAGTCATGTAGTAATATATGATCATAGTAGGAACAGAGGCACGGAGGATATAGCTATCACAGTTTTTTCTCTACTCCATTATAAAAGACATAAAGATAAGTTAGCATTGTTGACCTTAATCTATTTTGATATATCTGTATATAACTTCACCAATTTTATCATATCAATATTCACACAGTATGAGTTGCATGTATGATATAGTAATGTCACACCATATTCCAACACTGATTTCTTGATGTATGTCTTCAAAAATATCAGACTAAAAGGATAAGGAATGATCAACACTGATGATTCACAATCACACAAAGAGAGTAACTGCTGAAATGTGTCATTATTACAAACTCTCTCCAGGTAATGACTGCTCTGAATCTGTAGAGGCAGAAAGAATTGAGAAAAAGACAGCAGCTCTCTTACCTGCTGCAGCCTGTTGCATTTATGCTTCTTGGAAGCCCTGAGATGAACCATCCATATGGTGGCCCTGGTATTGACGTTAATGGTATGGATGGTGGTCACTTATATTCCTGTTTAACTTATAAGAGAATATGAGTGTCTGAGAATATGAACTCACCTTACTCATTAGATTTCATAAATTTCTGTTTTTACATGCTGTAGTGCCTCAATGATATTTTTAATTAGGAAATTATACATTTTCCATGATATGTTCAATTTCTTTTACTCATTAGTGTAATTTAGCTCATTTATACGACTTGCATAGAATACTTGTCAAATAAAAGTTCATTGTCATAGGTGATTTCAGTTATGAGTTTTAATAACCACAGCCAGAAGTGTGAAAGGACTATACTCTTCTGTTTTTCAACCCTATAAACTCTTGGGTCTAATTTTTTATGTATTGCCATTTTAGGAGTTATTTCACACAGTGCGACTTCTGTCTTGGCGGTAAGTGCCAATAATTTGCAGAAATTTTCTAGTGTGCAGACACAGAATATATGTTGTTGTTTCAAAGATTATCATCCATCTACAACTCCCAAGAAGATTAAAAACGAGAATTAGTGATGAAAAGAAAACAAAAAATATGTAGTACTGAGCATTTGTACTGTGGAAAAATGGCCGTTTCTTCATGAAAAAATAGCCAGAGTTGAAATAATAAGTCAAAGGTACTTTTAAAAAATTATCTCCTCCCTGGGCTCAATTCTTATTAAAAACCCCTCTCAGCTGTCTTCCACAAGATTCCATATGAAAACTTACTATCTTAAGCAGTTATGACCAGAGAATCTTCTCACAACTTGACACTGTGGAATTACTTGGGATTGAGAGTTGTACAAGATTCATACTTTATTGCAATGAAACACAGGTATAGTGGGACCAGCACGACCACAAATCTCACTGAAAATACATAGTGAAAATAAGTGGTTCATTCATATAGCATTAGAAGCATATTGCACTATTGAATTGGGCTTCATGAAAATAAGGTCTGTTACATAGGAGGAAATGAATGGGACCATAGGCAGTTTCCCTCATTTTTCTACTTTTCATATGCAGACTTCTGGTCCCCTACTTTTCCACACTCGTACTTAGCATGAGAACATCTGGTACTGTAATATTGTTTTCAGTGTACACTTGGTCAAAATTTAACTACTCCGTAAAGACGTGCACATCCGTATCATAGTCACTAGTCCTAAAATCCCTATAGCATTCAAAGCCAGAAGGAATCCATATCTTGTGCTAGTATAATCAGACTTGCCTAATTCAAGCCCTGATAATAAAACCATAGAAGCACACTGCATGCATCAGCAAGATAATTTTGTGTCAGGGTAGTGTTTTCCACGGAAAATTTAGTTGGTCTTAAACAAGGTATACCTCTGGCCCTGTGTTGTGCCAACCACACGACTTAGCTACCTAGCATAAGCCTACGGAGTTGTAATTCACTACCTTTGTCAATTTTAACAAGAGGATGTTCTAAAACCTACAGAATGTGCCATAGTCTGATGGTTGAAGTTTGTATAGGATTCTCATTTCCATGGTCCTGGGATTACAGCTCTTGTGGAATTGGAAGCATATCACTGCTCAGGGACTGTACATGTATAAAGATGAATAGAACTACATATTTAGCAAGAAGAGAGGCCAAATCCACAGATTATAAAAAGAGGCAGTTCCTCAGTCCTGTCACTATGCAGGTGTAAAATCCTAACATGAAAATTGTTGAAAGAACTCCTGCTGACATCTCTAATTCAAGCTCAAGATTTACCCACAATTCAATCAGTCTTCCTTCCTGATACTGATGCTCATGGTCTCACATAATTTAGAAGACAGATGTATGAAGTAGAACAGCTTCCAGAGTCCAGTAAGACACCTGCTTCACCAACAAATGCCTACTAATCAAGGGCTTAAAACTTTGTTGATAATTGGTACCTAGTGGAAAATCCATCATGTCGAATCTCCATCTGAGAACTTGAGTTTCCCAAACTAAAGTTAATATTCTCAGGGGCAAAGAAATCTTCCATGAGACATTAAACAGTTTACCTATAGCCTCAGCTTGTTTCATCAACTAACATATCGTGGGAGGTAGTTCCAGAGTCAGGCTACCTTCTGAGGCATTGATTATGGCTTACAAATCAACATTTCATCATCTATGACTATGTTTTAGGAGCAATTTTTATCTGTACTTGGGTTGAACAAATATCTCATATGAACTTAGGTCATTTGTGTTTGAATTATCTTACAGAATATGAACTATTTGTACACACATAGGAATATTAATTCATCTGTTTTAATCACATATATACCTTGATATGTTTGAAGTTAAATATAAACCTTACAAAATTTAGTTAATTGGACCATTTAAAGTAAATACAGCTTGTTAATTTATAATATTGATGAATCCCCCATTAATGAATCCATTCATAAAATACTACACTTATTTAAATGACCTATACCATAATATTTCAGTAGTTTTTTGTATGGCCATTAAGATAACGTTTTAGAGGTAATTTTTGGTTTAAATTTTATCAATTGAATCCCCAGAGTAAACATCCATTGTGTCCCAATTACATAGAATCACACTTAGCATTGTAAAGAGGAAGGAACATTATGTATAACTAGGGAGGAGGCATATTTGACTCATCTTGGTAGCTACAGATTCTTTATGGGAGCAATATTTTAGACCAAACTCCTATAAAGGATAATGTGACGATGGAACATATTTCACATACTCTATTACCATAAACATATTGACCAGAGAAAGATTTGTCCTCTTAAAGCCTTAATCCCGTCTTCCCACAATGGATCCAAATGGCAATGCCTTTTCCCACAAAACACATACCCTCAGGTCTCACTATACTCCGTGTTTCCTCTGCTCCTCAGATATTCTCTTCCTAATGATTGTCTTGTAATTTTTCGACATGGATCAAATTTGGGTTTTTTTTTTTGTGAGATATTTTTGTTGGCATTATGAACAGTAGAATTAATGATATGAACAACAACATCACAGCATGTAGTGAATATTAATAACAGCAATGCAGAATTAATAGAACAGAGGTATAATATATTTATTAATAATCATGAAAAAGAAGGGATTAGCTTCAGATTTAAAAGTATCTATAATATATAATCCATGAAAAGCAGAAACACTACCTACAAAATAAACTTCATATAGAATATATCTTAAACTTTCCAATATTCTACCATAATAAACTATATAGAACATTATGTAACAGGCTTGTCTTAGCATAGATATTAGTACTATTATCCTGGATTAAATCCTTACATTTTAAAACATTATTTCTTTATTTAGTTTTTACATGAATTCTTTAGCACAACTAATCAATGGCATGAGATTAAAATAGCAAGAAGCAGTCTTTCCTTTTTTATTTTCCAAATAACTATGTAATAAAAATATAAGGAGTATGTTGTGCTAAAACTTTTCCAACTCCTACCAAGTATTAGGATTCCTGGTATGGGTTCTTTGAGAATAGCTAGGATTTCAATGTTGTTTAAATAATTACAAGCATTTTTCTCACTTAAAAACCATTTTTCTCAAAGGAACTCTGGGATAGTAATTCCCTACAAACTTAGACTCTTTAGGAAATCTCTATGTGCTCTAATGTTTTAGCTTGTCCTAAAGTAGTGTGCCTCCAGTTGGCATGATCTGTTGTCTTTGAAGATATGATTTCTGGGTAAAGGACATTGCATGCATTACATTAATAAGGTATGACTTGGGTATGTATTCTGTGGTGGGCTTGAAGAGTTTAGGACTCCCAAAAGTGTTTCCTATATTAAACTTATAAGGTTGCTTTCTAGTATGGATTCTTTAAAGAACTTCGAGAGCTGAGGACAGGGTAAAACACTTGCCTCAGTCTTTACATTTGTAATTTTTATTTCCAGTGAGGTTTCGGTAGTGAATTGGATGACTTGAGGAGTTGGTAAAGGGTTTCCCACACTCTATATCTGTAAAGTTTTTCTCAGGTATGGATTCTTTGATGAACTTGGAAAGGGGAGGATGAAGTAAAGAATTTCCCAGATTCACTATCATTGTAAGGTTTGTCCCCAGTATGAATTCAGTTGTGAGCTTGAAATGATGAGTACTACGTAAATGATTTACCACCCTTATTATATTTATATGATTTGTCTCAGCGATGGGTTCTTTGATGACTTTGGAGAGATGAATATTGCATGAAGGATTTCCCACACTCATTACAGCTGTAAGGTTTTTCTCGAGTATGGATCCTTTGATGAACTTTAAGATTTGAGGACATTGTAAATTATTTCTCACAGTTATTACATTTATATGGTTTGTTCACATATGAATTATTTCATGAATTTGGAGATTTGAGTACTGGGTAAAAAATTTCCCACACTCATTATATTCATAAGGTTTAGTTCCAGTATGGATTCTTTGATGACGTTGGAGAGTTGAAGACTTAGTAAAGGATTTCCCACACTCATTACATTTGTAAGGTTTATCTCCAGTATGGATTCTATGATGACGTTGGAGAGTTGAAGAGAAAGTAAAGGATTTCCAACACTCATTACATTTGTAAGGTTTATCTTCAGTATGAATTCTTTGATGACATTGGAGAGTTGAAGATAGAGTAAAGGATTTCCCACACTCATTACATTCATAAGGTTTAGCTCCAGTATGGATTCTTCGATGACGTTGGAAATTTGAAGACTGAGTAAAGGATTTCCCACACTCATTACATTTGTATGATTTATGTCCAGTATGGATTCTTTGATGACTTTGGAGAGTTGAAGAGCAAGTAAAGGATTTCCCACAGTCATTACATTTATAAAGGTTTTCTCCAGTATGGATTCTTTGATGATGTTGGCATCCCATATGTATTCTTTGTTGACCTTTAGGTTCCTTACATAATATTTTCCTATTTCTGTGCAGAATAGAATTGTATTTCAAAACTTGTTGTGAACCTTTCCCCTGCTGAGCCTCCAATTGTGAAATTATGAGGGGCACAGACTGAGTTCTCACAGGAGTAGCCAGGGCTTCTTGATCTTTTGTTTCACAAATGAAACAATGTATTTTTCACACAGATCATTTCCATAATGACCTGTTTTATGAACTTCACTGTCATGTGAATATTCCCAGAACTTCTTTCTATCTAGCTCTGAAAGGCCATTACAAGCAAATATTCTTGGTATTTCTTTCAGGAAAGAATCATGAGTACACTCCTTTGGGAATTGCTTCTTGGTATGGTTAGAAGACAAAACTGAACAAATGAAAGCATATCATTATCTGTTATTTCAGATGCATATTAATGTAATATAGGTATATATTTCATAAACTAGCATCAAACTGGGGATCATAGCAAAATGGTACAACACAGAACTACAGCAATTTTTTTCCAAGGAAACGAATGTCCTGATCATAATGGATGTTAGAAGATATCTCATGAAACTATCATATATTTTGTAATATATGTTAATTTCTTCATTAAGTATTCATTGGAACAAGAAGAACACTATAATGGGCAGATCTGGGCCCATGGGTTCTGCTCGATATATGGCACCAACCAAGGACAACATGTGTAGTCATCATCAAACCCCTACCCAGACCTAGCCTCGGGACAGAATATTCTCCACAGTTAAGTGGAGACTGGGTCCTGATTTTCACATGAACTCTGGTGCCCCTTATTTGGCCATGTCCCCCAAATGTGGAGGCCTGATGGCACTCAGAGGAAGGATAGCCGACTACCAAAAAGAAATTTGATAACCTAGCATCATATTCAAGGGGAGGAGGTCCACATTAGTCCACAGTCATAGGGAAGAGGAATAGAGTGAAAGCAGGTGGAAGGGAGGAATGGGAGGATGCATGGGATTGGATAGCAATTGAGATGTAATATGAATGATTTTATTTTTCAATAAAAAAACAAACAACACGGCATTCCAGGATGATGACGACCAATAAGCCACCTATCTGAGCTACTCAGAGGAGACCAGGGACATAATTGGAGCAACAGATTGCTGGACATTGAGAACTGTATGTGAGTGGGGCCCCAAAGGCCGCAGACCAAACAGGGGGCCTACCCCCTGGGACAAGCAACATCCCGGAGGTGCTAAACGCACTCCGCAAACTCTGGAACGGAAACCATATGAAAACTGCAGCCTGCATATAAAGTACAGACTCGCTGTTTGAGGAGGGGATTTTCCAGAATCCCCAGCCAGAGGAGTCTCAGTGAAGAGGGTGAATCTTCACTAGGATTCCTCCTTCCACCACACTCCAAACTGCGGAGGTCACCCACCTAGGCCGTTTGGAAGCACAGGCTGCAGGACCCAACAGAGACAGCTAAAGTGGGACGGCAGCTCGCCAGCCATCTGGGGCCCAACCTAACACCGATCACAGAGGACTGAGCCTGTAAACAGCAGCAGTGAGAAATCAGCTTTGATTGCACCCACAGACCTATCGGGAGACATTGGTCTTGCCTAGAGCGATAGATGAGCATCAGAGTCTGGTGGGAAGATCTGGTTCTGATGGGGGGGAAACCAGAGCTCTGCAACCCTATTGTTTCTACCCAGCTGGGCTGCAAGGCACTGGCCCTGCACTCCTTGAATGAGAGAGCCTACCTGGGGCTTTCTACTTAATGACGCATGGGTCATGGAAGAAATAAGGGAAGAAATAAATGACCTCCTGAAATTCAATGAAAATGATGGAACAACATACCCAAATTTGTGGGACACATTGAAAGCAGTGCTAAGAGGAAAATTCATAGCACTACGTGCCTTTAAAAAGGAAATGAAATCATCCCACATAAACAACTTAACAACACATTTGGAAGGTCTAGAAAAAAAAGAAGCAGAAACACCCAAGAGGAGTAGAGCCTAGAAATAATCAAACTCAGGGCTGAAATCAATAAATTAGAAACAAAGAGAACAATCCAAAGAATCAACAAAATCAAGAGCTGGTTCTATGAGAAAATTAACAATATAGACAAACCGTTAGCCAATCTAACTAAAAGACAGAGAAACACTATCCAAATTAACAAAATCAGAAATGAAAAGGGAGATAAAACAACAGAAACCGAAGAAATACAAAAAATTGTAAGATGCTACTTCAAAGGCATTTATGCCACAAAATTTGAAAATTTAAAGGAAATGGACAAATTTCTCGACTTATTCCATTTACCAAAATTGAACCAAGACCAGATATACAAATTATATAGCCCTATTTCGCCTATAGAAATAGAAGCAAGCATTGATAGTCTCCCAACAAAAAAAAAGCCCAGGGCCAGATGGTTTCAGCGCAGAATTCTACCAGTCCTACAAAGAGGAGCTAATACCGATAGTATTCAAGCTATATCGAAAGAGCGAAATGGATGGAACATTACCAAATTCCTTCTTTGAGGCCACAGTCACATTGATACCTAAACCTCACAAAGACCCAACAAAAAAAGAGAATTTCAGACCAATACCTCTTATGAACATTGATGCAAAAATACTCAACAAAATACTCGCAGAGCGAATACAACAGCATATCAAAGACATCCTTCACCATGACCAGGTAGGATTCATTCCAGGCATGCAGGGATGGTTTAACATACAGAAATTCATCAATGTAATCCATCATATAAACAAACTGAAAGAGAAAAATCACATGATCATCTCTTTAGATGCAGAAAAAGCATTTGACAAAATCCAACACCCATTTATGTTTAAAGTTCTGGAAATATCAGGAATACAAGGCACTTTTCTAAACAACATAAAGGCTATATACAGCAAACCAATAGCCAACATTAAATTAAATGGAGAGATACTCAAGAAAATCCCTCTAAAATCGGGTACCAGACAAGGCTGCCCACTTTCCCCATACCTCTTCAATATAGTTCTTGAAGTTCTAGCCAGAGCAATAATACATCAAAAGGAGATCAAGGGGATCCAAGTGGGAAAGGAAGAAGTCAAATTATCCCTATTTGCAGATGATATGATAGTGTATATAAGTGACCCCCATAATTCTACCAGAGAACTCCTACAGCTGATAAACACCTTCAGCAAATTGGCAGGATACAAAATAAACTCAAAAAAGTCAGTAGCTTTTCTATATACAAATGACAAACAGGCAGAGGAAGAAATTAGGAAAACTACTCCCTTCACGATAGCCATAAGCAATATAAAATACCTAGGAATAACCCTAAGCAAGCAAGTGAAGGACTTATTTGAAAAAAACTTTAAATCTCTGAAGAAAGGGATTGAAAATGACATCAGAAGATGGTGAGATCTACCTTGTTCGTGGATCGGGAGAATTAACATAGTAAAAATGGCCATTTTACCAAAAGCAATTTACAGATTCAATACAATCCCTATCAGAATACCTACAAAATATTTTGAAGATATTGAAAGAACAATTCTCAACTTCATATGGAGAAACAAAAAGCCCAGAATAGCAAAAACAATCCTATACAATAAAAAATCCTCTGGAGGAATCTCCATACCTGATCTCAAGCTGTACTATAGAGCAACAGTAATTAAAACAGCATAGTACTGGCACAGCAATAGGCTAGTGGATCAATGGAATCGAACTGAAGACCCAGAGATGAATCCGCACACATTTGGTCACTTGATTTTTGACAAAGAAGCCAAATCCATTCAATGGAAAAACGACAGCATCTTCAACAAATGGTGCTGGTCTAACTGGATGTCTACATGTAGAAAAATGCAATTAGACCCTTGTTTGTCACCATGCACAAAAATCAAGTTCAAGTGGATTAAAGACCTCAACCTAAAACCAGAGACATTAACCCAATTAGAGGAAAAAGTGGGGAAGAGTCTGGAACACATAGGTACAGGAGACAACTTCCTGAATAGAACACCAACAGCCCAGGCCTTAGCATCAACAATTAATAAATGGGACCTCATGAGGCTGAGAAGCTTCTGTAAGGCAGGTGACACTGTCAAGAGAACAAAGCGACAGCCTACAGACTGGGAAAAGATCTTCACCAACCCTTCATCTGACAAAGGTCTAATATCCAAAATATATAAAGAACTCAAGAAATTAAACACTACCAAACCAAATAACCCAATAGAGAAATGGAGCTCAGAACTAAACAGAGAATTCTCAACAGAGGAATATCAAATGGTGGAGAAACACTTAAAGAAATACTCGACCTCCTTAGTCATCAGAGAAATGCAAATCAAAACGACACTGAGATTCCATCTTACACCCATCAGAATGGCTAAGATCAATAATTCAACTGACACCACATGCTGGCGAGGATGTGGAGAGAGAGGAACACTCCTTCATTGCTGGTGGGAATGCAAACTAGTACAACCACTTTGGAAATCTATCTGGCGCTTTCTCAGATAGATGGGAATAGGGCTTCCTCAAGACCCAGCTATTCCACTCCTTGGAATATACCCAGAGGATGCACTACCACACAACAGGGACATATGCTCAACCATGTTCATAGCTGCCTTATTCATAATAGCCAGAACCTGGAAACAACCTATGTGTCCATCAGTAGAAAATGGATAAAGAAACTGTGGTATATTTACACTATGGAATACTACTCAGCTATTAAAAACAAGGAATTTCCGAAATTTGTGGACAAATGGATTGAACTAGAAATTATCATAATGAGTGAGTTCACCCAGAAGCAAAAAGAGTCAAATGGTATATACTCACTTATATCGAGACACTAGGCCAAGGGGTACGCCCCCATGATAAACTTTACCTACCAAGAAAGTGGGTCAGAGCGGAGAAAAATCCTATTGAGACTTTAGGGGTGAGAAGCCTGGAAGAATGAGGAAATAGAAGGATCCAGTGGGTCCTGGAAAAATACAGGCGGGTCTGGGCCCTCTAGTCCTCCTCAAACTATGGAACCAGCCAAGGAAAATATAGCAGTAAACTTCGAACCCCTACCCAGTCTAGCCGATGGACAGGACATTCTCCACCGTTAAGTGGAGAAGGGGATCTGACTTTCACACAAACTCTGGTGCCCCATATCGCA
Organism: Acomys percivali; assembly: GCA_907169655.1. Taxonomy (NCBI): domain Eukaryota; kingdom Metazoa; phylum Chordata; class Mammalia; order Rodentia; family Muridae; genus Acomys; species Acomys percivali. Next base: position 14,608 of record CAJRSG010017816.1, read on the forward strand.
CCATGTCCCTTGGATGGGGAGGCCTGGTGGCACTCAGAGGAAAGATAATAAGTCACCAAGAAGAGACTTGATACCCTAGGAGCATATACAGGGGGAGGAGGTCCCCCTCAGTCACAGACATAGGGAAAGGGAATAGAGGGGGAAACAGGAGGGAAGAAATAAAGGGAGGATACAAGGGATGGGCTAACAATTGAGATGTAATATGAATAAATTAATAAATAAATTAATTAATTAAAAACAGGCTATATACAGCAAACCAAGAGCCAACATTAAATTAAATGGAGAGATACTCAAGGAAATCCCTCTAAAATCGGGAACCAGACAAGGCTGAACACTTTCCCCATATCTCTTCAATACAGATCCTGAAGTTCTAGACAAAGCAATAAGATAACAAAAGGAGATCAACGGGATCCAAATGAAAAAGGAAGAAGTCAAATTATCCCTATTTGAAGATGATATGATAGTGTATATAAGTAACCCCCTAAATTCCATCAAAGAACTCCTACAGCGATAAACACCTTCAGCAAATTGGCAGGATACAAAATAAACTCAAAACAGTCAGTAGCTTTCTTGTATACAAATGACAAACAGGCAGAGGAAGAAATTAGGAAAACTACTCCATTCAAGATAGCCACAAACAATATAAAATATCTAGGAGTAACTCTAACCAAGCAAGTGAAGGACTTATTCGAAAAAAACTTCAAACCACTGAAGAAAGAGATTGAAGATGACATCAGAAGTTGGAGCGACTTTCCTTGTTCATGGATTGGGAGAATCAACATAGTTAAAATGGCCATCTTACCGAAAGCAACTTACAGATTCAACGCAATCCCTATCAAGATACCTACAAAATATTTTGAAGATATTGAAAGATCAATTCTCAAATTCATATTGAAAAACAAAAAACCCTGAATAGCAAAAACAATCCATTACAATAAAATATCCTCTGGAGGAATCTCCATACCTGATCTCAAGCTGTAGTATAGAGCAAAAGTAATTAAAACTGCATGGTACTGGCAAAGCAATAGGCTGGTTGATCAATGTAATCGAATCGAAGACCCAGATATGAATCCACACACATTGGCTCACTTGATTTTTGACAAAGAAGCCAAATCTATTCAATGGAAAAATAATAGCATCTTCAACAAATGGTGCTGGTCTAACTGGATGTCTACATGTAGAAAAATGCAATTAGACCCTTGTTTGCCACCATGCACAAAACTCAAGTCCAAGTGGATTAAATATCTCAACTTAAAACCAGAGACATTAATTCAGTTAGAGGAAAAAGTGGGGAAGAGCCTGGGACACATAGGCACAGGAAACAAATTCCTGAACAGTACATCAACAGCCTGGGCCTTAATGTCAACAATTAATAAATGGGACCTCATGAGGCTGCGAAGCTTCTGTAAGGCTGGAGACACTGTCTATGGAACAAAGCGACAGACTACAGAATGGGAAAAGATCTTCACCAACTCTTCATCTGACAAAGGTTTAATATCCAAAATATATAAAGAACTCAAGAAATTAAACACCACAAAACCATACAACCCAATTGTGAAATGGGGCTTGGAACTTAACAGAGAATTCTCAACAGAGGCATATCAAATAGCCAAGAAACACTTAGAGAAATGCTCATCCTCGTTAGTCTTCAGAGAAATGCAAATCAAAATGACACTGAGATTCCATCTTATACCCATCAGAATGGCTAAGATAAAAAACTCAAGCGACACCACATGCTGGAAAGGATGTGGAGGGAGAGGAACACTCCTTCATTGCGGGTGGGAATGCAACCTAGTACAACCACTATGGAAATCTATCTGGCACTTTCTCAGAATAATGGGAATAGGGCTTCCTCAAGACCCAGCTATTCTACTCCTTGGAATATACCCAGAAGATGCACTACCACACAACAGGGACATATGCTCAACCATGTTTATAGCTGCTTTATACATAATAGCCAGAACATGGAAACAGCCTAAGTGTCCCTCAGTAGAAGAATGGACTAAGAAACAGTGGTACATTCAAACTACGGAATACTACTCAGCTATTAAAAACAAGGAATTCCAAATTTGTGGACAAATGGATTGATCTAGAAATTATCATAATGAGTGAGTTCACCCAGAAGCAAAAAGAGACAAACGGTATATACTCACTTATATCAAAACACTAGTCCAAGGGACATGTACCATGAAAAATTTTACTTACCAGGAAAGTGGGTCAGAGGAGAGGTCTTCCTATTGAGACTTTAAGCGAGAGTAGCATGGAAGAATGGGGAAATAGTAAGACCCACAGGGTCCTGGAAACCTACAAGAAGAACTTTATGACAGGCAGATGCAGGTCCTGGGTTCCTCCTCAAACTAAGGAACTAGCCAAGGAGATTATAGGCAGTAAACTTCGAACCCCTACCAAGACCTAGCCGACGAAAATGATATTTTCCACCATTGAGTGAAGAGTGAGATCTGACTCTCACACGAACTCTGGTGCCCCTTTTCTGACAATGTCCCCTGGATGGGGTGGCCTGACGGCACTCAGAGGAGGGATAGCAAATTACCGAGAATAGAAACGATATCCTAAGAGCATATATAGGGGGAGGATGTCTCCCTAAATCACAGACATAGGGGAGGGGAGAAGGGGGGATGTGGGAGGGAGGGAAGAATGGGAGGAAACAGGGGAAAGGCTAACAATCGAGAAATAATACAAATAATTTATTAAAAAGTCTGTAACAGTGACTCGGGGTTCACCTCCTCCCTCCCTCCCGAGTGAATGTCAAGGCCCTGTGACGCGCGTCAGCAGTAAACCTTGTGCCTTTGCATGAAACAAACAAACAAACAAAAACAAAACAAAACAAAACAAAACAACGCAAATAAAGTATTAATTGGAACAGATAATGTCAAACAAATTTTTGTAACTATCACACATGAATAGAAACATACTCTTCACTATGACACTCAATTAACTATATGGACACCAATCATTATCCTAAATACATGAACAAATTAATGACCGAAATGAGCAACTACAGAACTTATTTCAGTTTTTCCTCTGAATGCAAGATTTATCAATGATTTTAAAATTGAAGAGAATATTAATAAGATCACAAGAGAAAACATGATATAAATTTTAGTGTACCATGTAAAATCCATGCCCAGTACATGAAAAAAAAAATGGTTTCAAAATTTTCAAAAACATTAAGGAATATTCACTAAGACTAATAAGATCTTTAGAAACCAATGAATTCTTAATAAGTTAAACATCTTTATGTCCCTAAAATCAAATTTGAATCCACAGTACTATATATATATATATATATCTTTATTTTAAATTAAAATATGAAGTTCCAGACCTGACATTTGAACAGTCAAGCATAACTTAAAATAAATTTGTATTGAAGTGAAAATTCATTACATTTACCATTGCTTCTTCCCTCCAGCGTCACTCAGGTAACATTCTATGGTCCCTACTCTCATTCTCATGTTAAAAACATGTTTTACTTAGAATTTGCTTCTATGTCTTCATGTTTCTGGTGTGTGTGTGCGTTTGTGTGTTTGTGTGTGTGCAGATATATGGATATGTGTACTTACAAGTACATAAAAAGTCCTCTGTATGTGTTCTTCTTTTTTATCTTTGTATATTGTTTCATATATATGAACACTATTCTTTAGAAAATCCAGACTGCAGATGAAATGTAATATAATGGGAGAAATGTGGAGTAGTTTCTCAACTAGAAGGGAACAAAAGATAAATATAAAAGAAGAAATATTTTTGACAAATATTTAAAAAGTAGCACTCAAAGATGATGCTACAAGGCATGCATGTTGTGTGAGTAGCAGGGACGGAGAGAGTGTGGATCAAGTGTGTAGCCAAGTTGTGGACTCTGAAACAGCATTGCTTGTATTTCCTGGATAAGAGGAGGTATCCTACGGACTCTGGGCACATCAACCAAGCCCCATATGGCTGATACCCAGGTTCAAGAGGCACACTGTCCCAGGTTTTAGTCACCCAGTACCTTCCAGCCTACCCAAACCTGGGTTACAAAAACACATGACTGCAGCTAGCAAAAACATTTTCTGGTAACCAGGGACATGGTTTGAGCGTCTGGCCTGCAGTTCTAATTTTCTTAATGTTAATATCTGCTGACAATAGGAGTAGACAGGGTATCGTTCCAAAATGGAGGCCTCCAGCAAGCATAGAGTCTGAGAATCAGGAGCTCAGTGAGTGCAGAGCATGCAGTTGGCTGCTCAGTGGAGCCTACCCCCAAATGCCAGCAATCTCTCATGTCCCCTAGAGAAACAATGGTATCCAAGATGCAAGAAGAAACAGTTCTATTCTCTGACCTTCTGAATACTCCTGGAATTCTGAGAAACACACCAGCCTATTTTTCACAGTACTAATAGCCATCTTGAAGAGACCTGCCAGATCTGAGAACCACACATGTCAGACCCTTATCCCAATCACCTGACTATAGGTCCAACTGGGACACAGCCTGATGTGAAACGATACAGGCTATTGGAGGAGATCCAGATCCCTGCATAGGACCAATGGCTCTTCCTGCATGCTCTAGAAGCCAAGAGATATCCAGGAACAATCAGCCAAAGCAAGGAACAACCAGATGGCTAAAGGGCAGCAAACCTATGGCAATATGGCACCAACACATTCCAACTACCCTAATAAAACATGCCCTGGACACACAAACACAACTGAAACTCAGGAAAATGGCCTTAAATTTATGTTTATGAATACAATAGCATCCTTTCAAAAAGGTATAAATAAACCCATACAAGAAATATAGGAAAACATGATAAAACAGGTGAAGGATATTAATAAAATGGTTCAAGACCTGAAAAGGAAAATAGACTAAATAAAGGAAACACAAACTGATGAAAAAAATGGAATTGGGAAACTTAAAATTATAACAGAAAATGGAGAGGTAAGCATCACCAACAAAATATGAGTGATGGAGGAAATGATCTCAGGCACAGAAGACACAATTGAAGAAATAGATATACCTTTCAAAGAAAATATTAAAATGAAAAAAGTTCCTTACCCAAAACATGCAACAAATCAAGGACATGAGGAAAAGACAAAACCTAAGTATAAGTATATTATGTATAGACAAAAAAAGATGACAAGCTCTAAGACCATAATATATTTTTAACAAAATTAAAAAAGAAATTTTCTCCAACCTAAACAGAGAGATACATTGTAACATACAAAAGGCTTACAACGGAAAAAATATATTCGACCAGAAAAGGAATTCCTCTTGACACATATTAGTCAAATCCTGCTTTGAGAAGGGGAAACAGGTACAAATTGTCAACCAACCTAGAACCCATTTGTGGTGCTAGATATATGGAGAGGGGAAAATAAGGGTATATATATATATAAACATTGGATATATTATTCATATGTTATGCCAAATCTTCGGGAGAAGTTACTAGCACAAACCCAATTCCATGTTTAAATCCATTTTAGCTTCTATTCTTTCTTCTCTCTCTCTTTCTTTCTCTCTCTCTCTCTCTCTCTCTCTCTCTCTCTCTCTCTCTGTGTACACACACACACACACACACACACACACACACACACATATATATATATATATATATATATATATATATATATATATATATATATAGAGAGAGAGAGAGAGAGAGAGAGGTAGGGAGATATCATGACATTGAGTTAATGAGGAAAGAACTGCTAGTTTGGAAAATGTGAAAGAGAGAAAAACTAAGTGCAAAATATACGATATAAAATCCATTTAAAGGCATAAGTAATGGAAACCCCCAAAAATTAATCATTCATGTAAAACAAAAATATTTTCAGTATTTTCAGTAAATAACACAAAACAATCTACTAGTTTGTCAAATGTCTGTAATATCTTGCATTTCAGATCAACACTAATAAGGTAAAAAGTTAAAGGTCATATAAGATCCACGCTTTACTATACATTTCGTACTTTGTTCTAAAATAATTTCTTAGGCTGAAGATGTTGTCTAAACAGTCTTCAGGTCTAGAATGATTCTTGGTTTAGAGTCCTCACATGCTGTGTCATTTTATTTCATCTTACC
>CAJRSG010017833.1:0-12385 GCA_907169655.1 Acomys percivali
AACTCCCACATCCCATAATAGTAAACATCCCCTCCCATACTAATAACCCTCACATCCCTTAATAGTAACCAACACCTCCCATACTAATTACCCTCACATCCCATAATAGTACCCATGACCTCCCATACTAATAACCCTCACATCCCATAATAGTAACCATCAACTCCTATACTAAAAACCCTCACATTCGATGATAATAGTATCCCACACATCACTTAATAACTCCCAACCCCATAATAGTAACCATTACCTCCCATACTAATAACCCTCACATCCCATAATAGTATCCATCGCCTCCAATACAAATAACTCTTACATCCCATAATGATAGCCATCAACTCTCATACTAATAACCCTCACATCCCATAATAGTAGCTGTCACCTCCCATACTAATAACCCTCAATCCCATAATAGTAACTTTCACCTCCCATCCTAATAACCCTCATATTCCATAATAGTAACCTTCACATCCCATACTAATAACCCTCACACCCAATAATAGTAATTATCACATCCCATAATAGTAGCCATCAACTACCATACTAATAACCCTCACATCTGATCATAATAGTATCCCACACATCACTTAATACCTATCACACCCCATAATAGTAAGCATCACCTCCCATACTAATAACCCTCACATCCCCTAATAGTAACCTTCAGCTCCCATACAAATAACCCTCACATCCCATAATAGTAACCATCACCTCCCATACTAATAACCCTCACATCCCATAGTAGTAACCATCACTTCCCATACTAATAACCATAACATCCGATCATAATACTATCCCACACATCACTTAATAATTCCCACACCCCATAATAGTAACCATCAACTCCTATATTAATAACCCAGGGTGGCTGGGTTGAGCTTGTGAAGGTCCATGAGACCAGGTGAGTGACATGGGACCAGTTGAGTGACAACCACGTGGAAGGTAGCAGGAACCTTCCTTGGGGGTCACCTGCCAGCCTGGCACCTCTGAGAACTCAGAGCAGGCTCAATCCAGTTGGAACTCCCTTTGAAGCATCAGAGTGGATGCTTGCAGAAGGCTTCCAAGAGTGAGATAGTTGGGAATCGATGGCAATGGAAGGGCTGTCTTGAGGATGCTGAGAGAGTGGTATTCTTCTAGGGGCCATCCTGGAATATCTTGGCTGTGGGCAGCTGAGCCCTTGGAGACTCTCAGTGCTACTGGAAGGAAGGCTTCCTGCTGGAGAGTGACAAGCATTTGCCCAGTGATCACATTCTATATTTTACTTGGTCCCACACAGACCTATATACCCCGGATACTGTGGCAGAAATCGTGTAGATTACAGAAGGAAAGGGAGAACTCAAGAGAAAAGGAGCTACTACGAGAGAGAGGGGTGACGAGGATCTGTAGATGATGTGTGTATGTCCTTTTGAATGTTTTTGTATGTAGCCTATTGACTAGACCCATTTTCTCTAGGGAGAAATAGTTGTCTTTGGCCTAAAGAGAAAGGATGTTAGTGCCTGATGTAGTTATTTGGAGCCTGGGACTTTTGTTAGTGGACTGGAGAGATGACCCAGTTGCTAAGAAACTCTCCTCTTCCAGATGTCCTGAGTTTAATTTCACAGCAAACACTCAATGGCTCACAGTCATATATAATGGAATGCAGGCAGATGTACATAGAAATAGGGGTTCCACACATAAAATAATTAAAACCTCTAGGAAAAATTGGAGACGTGACAGAAGAACTCAGGAGTAGTAATATACTGGAGGCCTCCTGGTGGGACTAGTGAAGATTGTTCCTTCTGCGTCCTTTCTAGGTGCCCTTTGGTCCACTTGAATCTCCTGAGAGAGCTGCAAGCTGAAGCTGTGCTGAGCCCTGGCCACAGGGTGTTGGTGGGTGTCTTGGGAGGACACAGAAAGAAAGATCCATGTCTGAGAACCACTTGGGGTCTCTGGAGAAAGGAATGGAAGAGTGTGACATGTCCCGAGCAGTGCAGAGTGGGTAGGGTGGTCTGGGGCTGTGGGAGGGGTGGAGGCCTGAGCAGAAGAGAGAGATTGTGACAGACTTCCTGACAGCTCAGAATGGTTGCCTGGTTACCTTGTTGCCTTGCGCTGCCTAGCAGGTGGTTGGGTTGGGGGCTCAAGCCAGGGCCTGTTAGGCAAGTGAGCAGATTGGGATGGAACACTTCTTTTGACATGTCCTTGTTTTCATATCAGTGGCAAGGATGATCTGGCACTGCATCAGGATGGGAAATGTCTGCGGCCTTCACGGGGCATCTGCTGATGTTGATCCTCCCCCCAGAGTCCAGGTGGCAGTGTACAGGAAGGAACACACCTGGGTCCACAGGCATGAACACCTGGGAAATGGAAGCCCTCGCCCTTGTGCACAAGGCAGCCTGTCCTTTGCCTAGTATCCACACGGGAGCCTCTTACTGCCAGGTGAGAAGCCAGTGCTGGGCTCAGTGGCCCCTGAGGCAGGTGGTCCTCTGCTTCATGGCATCTGTCAAAGTTCCCCTGTGCCCTTAACTGGGAATCTTTGTTGTGCCCGTGGTCACAGGTGTCAGCACACCCAGGAAAAGAAGCCGGGCAACTATAGTGGTTACCAGAGTGGGTGGCGTTATGCACAGAGCTGCTAGGTCTTCCAGGGGGCATGGCTATTTTCTTGGTGTGTTTCTAAGACTCCTTCCCTATGGTCTAGATTGGACTGAGGGTTTCTGTTAAGTTCTCTGAGGGTAGCCTACAGGAACACGTCCTCTCAACCATTCTCCAGCCCACAAGACCTTCAGGGGCTGCTGTGTGTCCTCAGTGGTGTGTGTGTGTCACGGAGGTGCATTGTGTCCCAGGAGTCCTCCTCACTTGTGCCTGCCTCATCCTTCACATCTCCCCTCTTCACCCCATCCTACCTCATCCTCCCATATACCTACCTCTCAAAACCCCCGTGGTCACACCATGGATACAAGCAGGCACCGAAGGTAATACCCGCTTTCCCTTGGGCAATCCTACAGCCTGCGCAGAAAGGCATCTCAGGCTTGTCTAGAAATAAAGGCTTGATGGCCATGCTAGAGTCTTGTAACAGCCTGTTGCTTTTTTTGACTCTGCAAGTTCTGAGGGAGTGTGCCCATCACCCGCTGTTCCTTCCATCTCCTGTGCACTGCTCAGATAAAGATGAATTATTTTAATGATCTCTGCTTCAGTTCCCCTGCATGTCTGCTGGTGGCAGTATGGGTCCTGATAAGGAGGTGCACTGTTCTTGTATGGACAGGGAGGATGCAGTTCTCCTGAGCTCTTCTTGGGCCAGGAGACATATAGGAAGAAGCAGGGTCCTTGTATCCCACGGCCAATTCCAAACGCCACAGGACTTTGCTAGAAGGACTGTTCAAGCACAGCCTCCAGATCCTCTCTAAATGGCAATGTTGGCCAGGGTGACTGGAAGTCTCTACACAGGACCTGCAGCAGGGGCTGCATCTGGTTTTATGTGGAAAACAGCTCCTGTCTGGCTGCCCTTGTTTGTGCACAAGGCCACACTTGTACCACCATATTCTGGTGGTGGAGTCTCCTGTACAACCAGAGCTGGCTTAGCTCACTTCTAGGAAACACACACACACACACACACACACACACACAGGTTACTCAGTTTCTCTGGACAGTGAACAGGATCTCAGAAACAGAAAGCCTTCCTGGCCAAATGTCTGTTTTATTTACTGAACCCCTCCCCTGCCCTCCTCAAACTCTTTTATTATCCTCTAATTCAGTCCCCCCTCTATCTATCTATCGATCGATCTTTCTTGGAGCTGTGCTACAGGTGGAGCTGGGGGACCCTGATCTGTCCAGGAAGGAGTGATATCCCAGACCCCTACAAGGCATGGGAACAATATCAAGGTCATATGCAACCTTGCTGTGTGTACCTATTAGGCCAGGACCCAAGGCATTGTTGTGATTTGTTGTGAATCTTAATGAAGCAGCCAGAAGAACTTGTGGACTGAAGGATGTTCTATAGATGCCAGGCAGTCAGCTTACCATCTGTGTCTGTGTGTGTGTGTCTGTGTGTGGGTATGTGTCTATGTGTGTGTTGATTCTCTGTGTGTCTCCTGGAAGGGAATCAAGTATGTGAGAGTCCAGAGGCAAGTCCATAGAGGACCCAGTGTGTAGCAATTATTATGGTGTTCAGGTCAGAGGTGATCGTCAGAAAGACGGGATGGCATGTAGAGAAGCAGTTTAGGGCTTTGTTTCTGTGGCACAAGCACAAGGTCTGCAGTTTTCCAGGGTGGCTGGGTTGAGCTCGTGAAGTTCCATGAGACTTGGTGCTTGGGACCACTTGAGTGACAACCACGTGGAAGGTAGCAGGACCCTTCCTTGGGGGTCCCCTGCCAGCCTGGCACCTCTGAGCATTCAGAGCAGGCCCAATCCCGATGGAACTCCCTTTGGAGCATCACAGTGGATGCTCTCAGTGTGCGTCCAAAGATGAGAATTAGAAAAAAATGGCAGGGCTGTCTCGAGGATGCTTGGAGAGCGGTCTTCTCCTAGGGGCCATCCTAGAAGGTCTTGGCTAAGGGCAGCTGTGTCCCCAGAGACACTCAGTGCTACTGTAAGGAAGGCTTCCTGTTGGAGAGTGACAAAAATTTGCCCAGTGATCATATTCTGTATTTCACTTGGTCTCCTGGGTACTGCGGCTGAAATTGTGTGGATCACAGATGGAGAGAAAGAGGTGGAGTAAGGAGAAGCTAGAGATAAACAGACAGAGAGACAGACAGACAGACAGACAGACCGGGATAGGAATAGATACAGGCGGAGCAAGAGGAAGAGAGAGACAGGGAGTGACAGAGGGTGGGAGAACGAGTGTCTGTAGATGATCTGTGTTTGTATTTGTAGGTGTCTTTGTTTGCAGCCTGTAGACCAGACCCATCTTCTCTAGGGAGAAATAATTGTCTGTGCTATGGGTCTGGGCCCTAAAGGGAAAGGACGATAGTGCCCGGTGTAGTTTTTTTTTTGTGTGTGAGGAGTCTGAGACTTTTGTTTGTAGTGGATTGAGAGATCGTTCAGTGGCTAAGAGCATTGCCTCCTCTTTCAGAGGTCCTCAGTTCAATTTCCAGCAAACACTTGGTGGCTGATAGGCCTCTATACTGGAATCTGATGTCCTCTTCCAACAAGCTGGTGCACACATAGATAGGGCATTCACAAATAAAATGAGTAAAGTCTTTTGGAAAAACAGGAGACATGTAAGAAGGGGTCAGGAGTGTGAATATGCTGGGGGGATCCTGATGGGACAAGTGAAAATTGCTCCTTCTGCCTTCTTTCTAAGTGCCTTTTGGTCCATTTGAATCTCCTGAGGGAGCTGCAAGCTGCATCTGTGATGAGCCCTGTACACGGGGAGGTATTTGGGTGTCTTGGGAGGACACAGAAAGAAAGATCCATGTCTGAGAACCACTTGGGGACTCTGGAGAAAGCAAAGGAAGAGTTTGACATGTCCCGAGCAGTGCAGAGTGGGTAGGGTGGTCTGGGGCTGTGGGAGGGTTGGAGGCCTGAGCAGAAGAGAGAGATTGTGATAGACTTCCTGACAGCTCAGAATGGTTGCCTGGTTACCTTGTTGCCTTGCGCTGCATAGTAGGTGGTTGGGTTGGGGGCTCAAGCCAGGGCCTGTTAGGCAAGTGAGCAGATTGGGATGGAACACTTCTTCTTTGGACATGTCCTTGTTCTCACATCAGCGGCATGGTTGATCTGGCTCTGCATCAGGATGGGAGATGTCTGTGGCCTTCACGGGGCATCTGCTGATGGTGATCCTCCCCCCAGTGTCCAGGTGGCAGTATACAGGAAGGAACACACCTGGGTCCACACGCATGAACACCTGGGAAACTGGAGCCCTCACCAGTGCGCACAAGGTAGCCTGCCCTTTGCCTAGTATCCACACGGGAGCCTCTTACTGCCAGGTGAGAAGCCAGTGCTGGGCTCAGTGGCCCCTGAGGCAGGTGGTCCTCTGCTTCATGGCATCTGTCAAAGTTCCCCTGTGCCCTTAACCCGGAATCTTTGTTGTGCCCATGGTCACAGGTGTCAGCACACCCAGGAGACGAAGCCTGGCCACTATAGTGGTTACCAGAGTGGGTGGCGTTATGCATAGAGCTGCTAGGTCTTCCAGGGGGCATGGCTATACTCTTGTTGTGTTTCTAAGGCTACTCCCCAAGGGTCTTGATTGGACTGAGGGTTTCTGTTGAGTTCCCTGAGGGTAGCCTACAGGAACACGTCCTCTCAACCATTCTCCAGCCCACACGCTTTTCAGGGGCTGCCATGTGTCCTAAGTGGTGTGTGTGTGGCAGGGAGGTGCATTGTGTCCCAGGAGTCCTCCTGACCTGTGCTTCCTCCTCCTTCACATCTCCCCTCTTCACCCCATCCTACCTCATCCTCCCATATACCTACCTCTCAAAACCCCTGTGGTCCCACCATGGATACAAGCAGGCACCCAAGCTCATATCCGCTTCCCTTTGGGAAATCCGGCAGCCTGCCCAGAAATGCATCTCAGGCCTGTCTAGGAATAAAGGCTTGATGGCCATGCTAGAGTCTTGTAACAGCCTGTTGCTTTTTTTGACTCTGCAAGTCTGAGGTAGTGTGCCCATCATCTGCTGTTCCTTCCATCTCCTGTACACTGCTCTGATCAAGATGAATTATTTTAGTGATCTCTGCTTCAGGTCCCCTGCATGTCTGCAGGTGGCAGTATGGGTCCTGATAAGGAGGTGCACTGTTCTTGTATGGACAGGGAGGATGCAGTTCTCCTGAGCTCTTCTTGGGCCAGGAGACATATAGGAAGAAGCAGGGTCCTTGTAACCCACGGCCAATACCGAACGCCACAGAACTTGACTAGCAGGACTGTTCAAGCACAGGCTCCAGATCCTCTCTAGATGGCCATGTTGGCCAGGGTGACTGGACCTCTCTAAACAGGGCCTGCAGCAGGGGGTGCATCTGGGTTTATGTGGAAAACAGCTCCTGTCTGGCTGCCCTTGTTTGTGCACAAGGCCACTCTTGCCCCCCCCTATAGTTTTGGTAGTGGAGTCTCCTGTAAAACCAGAGCTGGCTTAACTCACTTCTAGGAAACACACACACACACACACACATACACACACACACACACAGGCATGCACATAGGCACATAGGCATGCACACACACACACACACAGACACACGCTACTCAGTTTCTCTGGACAGTGATCAGGATATCAGAAAGAGAAAGCCTTCCTGGCCAAATGTCCATTTTATTTACTGAACCCCTACCCTACCCTCCTCAATCTCTCTTAGTACCTTCCTATCCAGTCCCCCCTCTCTTTCTATCTATCGATCTATCTATCTTGAAGCTGTGCTACAGGTGGAGCTGGGGGACCCTGATCTGTCCAGGAAGGAGTGATATCCCAGACCCCTACAAGGCATGGGAACAATATCAAGGTCATATGCAACCTTGCTGTGTGTACCTAGTAGGCCAGGACCCAAGGCAGTGTTGTGATTTGTGGTGAATCTTAACAGAAGCAGCCAGAAGAACTTGTGGACTGAAGGATGTTCTATAGATGCCAGGCAGTCAGCTTACCATCCAGGCCAGTTACACTATGAAGCCTCTTCACTTCGATGCCCAGCACCCATACAGGCAACGTGTTGGTGGCTTCTGCTGACTGGCTAGCTCACCTGGCCTACTAGGGATAAGAGGTTCAGGGCATGACAAGGCCCCTATCGTGTCCTTCCCTGTCCTGTCCAGGGATCTCAAGTGGAAAAATAAAGAAGGAACTGGTGCCAGAGTCTGGGATCTTATAAGCCTGGGAGGTAGGTGTGTGTGTGTGTGTGTGTGTGTGTGTGTGTATGTGTGTGTGTGTGTGTTAATGTGTGTGTTGATTCTCTGTGTGTCTCCTGGAAGGGAATCAAGGATGTTAGAGGCCAGAGGCAAGTCCATAGAGGACCCAGTGTGTAGCAATTATTATGGTTTTAGGTCAGAGGTGATCGTCAAAAGGACGGGATGGCATGTAGAGAAGCACTTTAGGGCTTCATCTCTGTGGCCCAAGCACAAGGTCTGCAGTTTTCCAGGGTGGCTGGGTTGAGCTCCTGAAGTTCCATGGGACCTGGTGCTTGGGACCAGTTAAGTGACAACCACGTGGAAGGTGGCAGGACCCTTCCTTGGGGGTCCCCTGCCAGCCTGCCACCTCTGAGAACTCAGAGCAGGCCCAATCCCGATGGAACTCCCTTTGGAGCATCAGAGTGGATGCTCTCAGTAGGCATCCAAGGATGAGAACTAGGAAACAATGGCAGGGCTGTCTCGAGGATGCTGGGAGAGTGGTCTTCTTCTAGGGGCCATCCTAGAAGGTCTTGACAAAGTGCAGCTGGGCCCCTGGAGACACTTAGTGCTACTGGAAAGAAGGCTTCCTGTTGGAGAGAGACAAGCATTTGCCCAGTGATCATATTCTGTATTTTACTTGGTCTCCTGGGTACTGCAGCTGAAATTTTGTGGATCACAGATGGAGAGAAAGAGGTGGAGTGAGGAGGAGCTAGAGATAGACAGACAGACAGACAGACAGACAGACAGACAGACAGACAGACCGAGATAGGAATAGATACAGGCAGAGAAATAGGAAGAGAGAGACAGGGAGTGACAGACAGAGGGAGAACAAGTGACTGTAGATGATCTGTGTTTGTATTTGTAGGTGTCTTTGTTTGCAGCCTGTCGACCAGATCCATCTTCTCTAGGGAGAAATAATTGTCTGTGCTATGGGTCTGGGCCCTAGAGAGAAAGGACAAAAGTGCCTGGTGTATTTTGTGTGTGTGTGTGTGAGGAGTCTGAGATTTTGTTTGTAGTGGACTGAGAGATGGTTCAGTGGCTAAGAGCACTGTCTGCTCTTTCAGTGGTTCTCCGTTCAATTCCAAGCAAACGCTTGGTGGCTGATAGTCCTCTATACTGGAACCTGATGTCCTCTTCCAACAAGCTGGTGCACATATAGATAGGGCATTCACAAATAAAATGAGTAAAGTCTTTTGGGAAAAAAGGAGACGTCGTAGAAGGGGTCAGGAGTGGGAATGTGCTGGGGTGGATCCTGATGGGAGAAGTAAAAATTGCTCCTTCTGCCTCCTTTCTAAGTGCCTTTTGGTCCATTTGAATCTCCTGAGAGAGCTGCAAGCTGCATCTGTTCTGAGCCCTGGACACGGGGAGGAATGTGGTGTCTTGGAAGGACGCAGAAAGAAAGATCCATGTCTGAGAACCACTTGGGGACTCTGGAGGAAGGAAGGGAAGAGTGTGACGTGTCCTGGGTGGTGCCCAGTGTGTAGTGTAGAGTGTAAGTGATGATGTTGTGTAGGCCTGGGAAGAATAGACAGATTATGACTGGCTTCCTGGATGCTCAGAATGGTTGCCTGGTTGTCTGGCGCTGCCTAGTCGGTGGTTAAGGTTTGAGGGTCCAGGCAGGGCTTGCTAGGCAAGTAGGCAGATTGGGACAGACCATTTTTTCTGTTGACAGGTCCCTTGTTCTCACGTCAGGGGTGTGTTTGGCCTGGGTGTGCAGCAAGATTGTAGATGTTTGCTGCCCCTGGGAGGCAGCAGAGGCTCTGCTTTCTTTGATCCTCCCTCCAGAATCCAGATGCTGGGGCACTTGAAAGCTCAGGTCTGGGTCCAAAGGCATGAAGGCCTAGGAAACTGGTACGCTCAGCAGCAGGCACACAGCATCCTCTCTGGAGCCTCCTTTTCCTTCCTTCCTTCCTTTCATTCATTTAAAAAATGATGAATTCCTATGTATTTTACATGTATAGGTGCTTTACCCATATACTTATCTATGCACAATGTGTGTAAAGTCTGAAGAGGCCAGAAATGAGCATCTGATCTTGTCTGAACCCAGGGAACATTGGAAGAGAAGCCAGTGCTCTTAACTTCTGAGCCATCTCTCCAGGTCCCCTGGTATGTACTCCTAGTGCCACAAAAAGATATCACTTGGTTACATTTTCCCTTAAAACTATTGAAATAATATAGGGAATTTGTCTGTTTTACTTTTTCCTAGAAAAGTAATAGGTTATACTTTGAATAGTGTTCTAAGCAATAATTTTATTTTATAATAATTATTAGGTTCCAAAGGGTGGTTTCTGTTTTGTCAAAGGGGGAATCAGAAGTGTTTTGGACTCTTCTGTTGAGTTTAGTAAAAAAGGTGAGTTTCATATGTGTTGAGCTTTTTTATAGTATATGCTCTTTTATATTGTAAACATTGTTTTCGAATGCCTTGATTATTTTTTTATTACAAAGTTAAATTCATTCATTCTTCCTTTATTTTTTTGTTTTTTGAAACAAGGTTCCTCTCTGTAGACTTGGGTGTCCTTGACTCAACATGTAGACCAGGCGGGCCTCAAACCTTCAGGCCTCTGCCTCTCCAGTGCTGGGCTTGAAGGCGTGCTTTAGCACACCTGGCCAATATTTGCAATTTAAGTTGCAATGAATATCAATAAACTTTCCAGTAAGGCAAAATCTATATACAGGGGCATCCACTTGCCAAAAGCAAGGGTTCAGGAAAATTTTAGAGAATCCTTAAAAATATCTGAATCTTTAGAAGCCAGGTGTTTGATCACGTGACAGCAGTAGCAATTCTTAGTTCTCCATCCAGTAGAATTAGTATTGACAAAATTGGCCCTTGGCATGTTGTCACACTGCACTTATTAGCAGAGGTTAGCTTTATTCATAAGTTATATACTCAGAAATTGATGTCAACCTTAGCAACAGTTTGTCACCCAAGTATGTCTCACAACCTTTTTACAATTATAAATGCTTCAAGATTGAATCTAAATTTTTATGTTCTGTTTTAGTGACCACAGGGTGAAATCCAAGCTATTGTTCATAGTTGTTGGTGAACCTGAGACTATAGCAAACTCTGTAAAAGTAGTTCTCCACTTTCCTATAAAGAGCTATAGCTCTTTAATAGATTTTCTTACTTTGTGGTGACTCCCCCAACCATAAACTTGTTCTTGTTTCTACTTTATAATTGTAATTTTGATGCTATGGATTGTCATGTAAATACGTTTGCTCTATAGTCATTTGCATATTATCTTATCTATCATGATGCCCTAAGAAAAGCCATTTAAATATTGACCTATGGGCTTTCAAACTGCCAGTAGGAAATGGAGAGAGGGCAGGAATATAGAGTAGATATAAAAAATGAATTTTAACCTGAGTGGTGTATCACATGCCACATAGTCCCAGCACTCAGGATGCAAAGGCTCACAAGCCTTATCTACAAAGTGAGTCCAGGACATCTCAGGCTACACAGAGAAACCCTGTTGAAAACATAATTGAGTAGGGTGCACACCTTTAATCCCAGCACTAGGGAGGCAGAGGAAGGCAGATCTTTGTGAGTTTGAGGCCAGGCTGGTCTACAAAGAGAGTCCAGGACAGCCAATGCTGTTACACAGAGAAACCCTGTTCCTAAAAAGCGAGAGAGAAAAAAAGAGAAACAAAAAACACAAAAATCTAAACATATGAAAAATTATTAACATGGCTTAAAAGGAAACTGAAAACAATATGAATGCTTTAAGTTTAGGCTTATCTACATATGTCTAAGTAGGGGACTGTGTTAGAAAGCATTTTCTATAACATAAGATACTTTTAAAGTTTAATTCATATAAATGTTAAATTATGATATATATTAAATATTATATTAAAATTTAAAAGTGCTTTTTGGATAGGTACATAATTGTATATTTGCCTATGTTTAGGTTTAAAGCATGGAGAAATAGTTTGTTGTAAATTATTTTAGCACAAATTACCAAACATACCATTACATTAATTAGAATGCCAGCAAATCAAGGATATGTGATGGTGGAAGCCGCTGAATTTCTTTGATGAATATACTACATGTGTGTTTTTCGTAAGTTAAGCTTTCATAGTTGCCTTTTTAATGCAGAAAAGGAGTTCTTTTTACTTTTTCAAAAGGAACAGATATGTTTTGAAATATGGAGCCTTTTGTTTTGGAGCAACTACAGAAAAGAAATGAAAAAGTGTGGATTTTACTTCTGTCCAGAAGTATAGCGTTAGTGCAGAATGAATTATTTTGGTGTGTGTGTCTTTTATATATGTGTGAACACCATGTGTGGTGTGTGTGTGTGTATAGGTGTAATCAATATTTTTCATTTTATTTTTACATATGAGGCGAGATATCTTGATAAGTAGTTTAAGTATGATATGAAGGGAGTTCCAGGGATCTTACTATTTCCCCAGCACGTGGTTTACATATTATTTTTATATGAATCAAGGAAAGAAACTCAGATTGTAAGGCTTATAAACTATGCTTGTTACTACCCATATTCTAGAATGGATAATTTTTAAAAAACACTTTCTCCAATATTATCTATAACAATTCTTTTTTCTTCTACTTCTATGAGAAAAGATTTCTCTGTAGCCCTGGTTGTCCTAAAACAT
>CAJRSG010017843.1:0-16879 GCA_907169655.1 Acomys percivali
GACCATGGTGATCTGATAAGATACAAGGTATTATTTCAATCTTCTTGGATCTGTTGAGGTTTGCTTCGTGACCAACTATGTGATCAATTTTAGAGAACGTTCCACGGGGTGCTGAGAAAAAGGTATACTCCTTTGCGTTTGGGTGGAAAGTTCTATAGATATGTTTTGGATCATTTTGACTCATGACATTGGTTAATGAGGTTATCTCGGCTTAATTTTTGAATCAAGGACTTATCCTTGAGTGAAAGTGGGGTATTAAAGTCTCCCACTATTAACGTGTGGGTATTGATGAGTGGGGCAAACTTTGTTAATAACTCTTTTACAAATTTGAGAGCCCTTGTATTAGGAGCACAGATGTTCACAATCATGATGTCTTCTTGGTTAATTTTACCTTTGACGAGTACAAAGTGTCCATCCTCATCTCTTTTGTTTAATTTTGGTTGAAAGTCTATTTTATTAGATATTAGAATGGCTACTCCAGCTTGTTTCTTTTGACCATTTGCTTGGAATATTTTTCCTCAACCTTTTACTCTGAGGCAATATCTGTCCTTGTGGTTAAGATGTGTTTCTTGAATTCAGAAGAATGTTGGGTCGTGTTTATGAATCCACTCCGTTAGTCTGTGTCTTTTTATTGGAGAATTGAGACCACTGATGTTGAGAGATATTAATGACCAGTGATTGGTAAGTCCCTTCATTTTTGGTATTTGTAACAATCAAGATTTTGTGAGGTTGTGATTTTGCAATGGAGTAATTACCTATTTCCTATGTAGTTTTGGTTGTACTTTGAGCAGTTTAGGTGGAGTTTTCCTTCTATTAACTTCTGTAAAGCCGGATTTGTGGCTAGGTACTGTTTGAATTTGTTTTTGTCATGGAATATCTTGTCTTCTCCATCAATGGTTATTGATAATTTTGCTGGATATAGTAGTCTTGCCTGGTATCTGTGTTCTCTAAGTGTTTGCAGAACCCCTGTCCAGGCCCTTCTGGCTTTCATGGTCTCTGCTGAGAAGTCAGGAGTAATCTGATAGTTTTGCCTTCATATGTTACTCGGCCTTTTTCTCTTGCTGCTTTTAATATTTTTCCTTATTCTGTATATTTTTTGTTGTTATTATCATGTAGCGGTAAGATTTTCTTTTCAAGTCTATTCTATTTGGTGTTCTGTAGCCCTCTTGTATGCTCATATGCTTCTCCTTCTTCAAATTGGGGAAATTTTCTACTATTATTCCTTTAAAGATATTTTCTGGACTGTGGAGTCGGTTGCCTTCTCTTTCCTCTATCTCTATTATTCTCAAGTTTCATATTTTCATGTTGTCTTTTATTTCATGAATGCTCTGTGCCAGGAACTTTTCAGATTTAGGCTTTTGCTGGATGGTTGTTTCCAGTTCTGCAATTGTATTTTCAAGTCCCGATATTCGTTCTTGCATTTCTTGAAATCTGTTAGATAAGGCCACCTCTGAGATCCTTGTTTTCTTCTCTGCTGCCTCTTGATAGCGTTTTTCTTCTGTGTGTTTCTGTATCATAAGTTCCATTTTTATCTTCATGTCTTGGACTGTTTTAATGATTTCCTTCATCTGGATATTTATATTTTTCTGAAATTCTTCAAGTGCCTCTTTATATGACTCTTTTAACTCTTCAACCCTCTTGTTTGCCTCCTCCTGCATTTGTTTACCGATTTTATTTGTTTCTTCCATTATCATCTTCTTTACTAAGGACTTGAGGTCATTTTCTTGACTATCTATTGCTGTTAGGTTCTCCAGGTTGTTTTCATTGGGAATTCTGGGATCTGGAGATGCCAAACTGTTTTGGTTTTTGTTAGCGTTCTTTTGCTGTCCTCTTGTCATTTTAATGATTCTGATGTTAAAAGATATTTTGTAGTGACCGTCATGGTTGAGAATGGTTAATTGATGACTGATTATAGGTCAGGTGCTCTTGCCTGTGGAGATCAGGGAGTATTTCCTTAGAACAGGTAGGTGATCCGGTTTCCCTCCTGGTAATTTTCCTCTGCACTGTGGGCTCCAGGCTGAGTCAGCCAAAGTAGATTTCTGTTTGGACTTTACTGCTGTAATTCAGATCAGCAGTTTTGCGATCTAGAGTAAGGTCAGCACACAAGCTCTCTGGTTGTGTAGGTTGATCCCAGCTGCTTTATAGTCAAGACCCCAGGTAAATCAGATCTTCTGGAGGTGTATCTGTCTCTTAGGTCTGTCTCTATACTCTGTAGAGGTGTTCAACCTCTTCCAGAACTATATACCTGGAGGAACCAAGGTCGCTCTTGGTCAGAAATTAGATACTGCAAGCAAGACTCATGTTTTGTCTCCTGTTAATGTAATAGTGCCTTGCTTTCTCGGCCCAGGAGCCCCAGGTAGGCTCTCTCGTTCAAGGAGTGCAGGTCCAGTGCCTTGCGGCTAGGCTGGGTAGGAACAATAGGGTTGCAGAGCTCTGGGTGTCCCCCCAGCAGAACCAGATCTTCCCGCCATCCTCTGATGCTCAGCTATCACTCTAGGCAAGACCCACCTCTCTCAATAGGTCCGTGGGTGCAATCCAAGCTGATTTCTCACTGCTGCTGTTTACAGGCTCAGTCTGCTGTAATCAGTGTTAGGTTGGGCCCCAGTTGGTCAGTGAGCTTCAGTCCCACTTTAGCTGTCTCTGTTGGGTCCTGCAGCCTGTGCTTCCACTCGGCCTAGGTGGGTGACCTCCGGAGTTTGGGTGGTGTGGAAGGAGGAATCCTAGGGCTGATTCACCCTCTTCACTGAGACTTCTGCGGCTGGGAATTCTGGAAAATCCCCTCCCCAAACAGCAAGTCTGTGCTTTATATGCAGGCTGCAGTTTTCATGTGGATTCCGTTCCAGAGTTTGCGGAGTTCGTTTAGCACCTCCGGGATGTTGCTTGTCCCAGGGGGGGTAGGACCCCTGTTTAGTCTGCTGCCTTTGGGGCCCCACTCACCTACAGTTCTCAATGTCCAGCAATCTGTTGCTCCATTTATGTCCCTGGTCTCCTCGGAGTAGCTCAGATATGTGGCTTATTGGTCGGCACCATCATGGAATCCAGCGTTGTTTGTTTTTGTATTGAAAAATAAAATCATTCATATTACATCTCAATTGCTATCCCATCCAGTGCATCCTCCCATTCCTCCCTTCCACCGCTTTCAACCCATTCCCATTCCCTATGACTGTGACTGATGGGGACCTCCTTCCCTTGAATATGATGCTAGTTTATCAAATTTCTTTTTGGTAGTCTGCTATCCTTCCTCTGAGTGCCATCGGGCCTCCACATCTAGGGGGCATGGCCAAATAAGGGGCACCAGAGTTCATGTGAAAGTCAGTACCCAGTCTCCACTTAACTTTGGAGAATACTATGACCCGAGGCTAGGTCGGGGTAGGGGTTTGATGATGACTACACATGTTTTCATTGGTTGATGCCATATATCGTGCAGAACCCCTGGGCCCAGATCTGCCCATTATAGTGTTCTTCTTGTTCCAATGAATACTTAATGAAGACATTAATATATATTACAAAATATATGATAGTCTCACGAAATATCTTCTAACATCCATTATGATCAGGACATTTGTTTCCTTGGAAAAAATTACTGTAGTTCTGTTTTGTTCCATTTTGCTATGATCCCCAGTTTGATGCCAGTTTATGTAATATATATCTATATTACATTAATATGCATCTGAAATATCAGATAATGATATGCTTTCAGTTTTGTCTTCTAACCATACCAAGAAGCAATTCCCAAAGGAGTGTACCCATGATTCTTTCCTGAAAGAAATACCAAGAATATTTGCTTGAAATGGCCTTTCAGAGCCGGATAGAAAGAAGTTCTGGGAATATTCACATGATAGTGAAGTTCATAAAACGTGTCATTATGGAAATGATCTGTGTGAAAAATACATGTGTTTCATTTCTGAAACAAAAGATCAAGAAGCTCTGGCTACTCTTGAGAGAATTCAGTCTGTGCCACTCATAATTTCACAATTGGAGGCTTCGCAGGGAATAGGTTCACAACAAGTTTTAAAATACAATTTTATTCTGCACAGAAATAGGAAAATATTATGTAAGGAACCTAAAGGTCATCACAGAATACATATGGGATGCAAATTTTACAAATGTAATTTGTGCGGAAAATCATTTACCAAGTCCTCAAAACTTCAAGATCATCAAAGAATCCACAGTGGAGATAAAACTTATAAATGTGCTAAGAGGAAGAAATCATTTACACAGTCCTCAAAACATCAAGCTCAACACTGCATTAACACTGGACAAAAATGTCAAAAATGTAAAGAATGTGGGGAATATTTACCTCATCCTCTGCTCTCCAGGATCATCAAAGTATTCATTCTCAAGAATATCCTTACAAATGTAGTGAGTGTGGGAAATCCTTTACCAACTCCTCAAGTCTTCATGTTCACTACAGAATCCACACCAGAGATAAACTTTACAAATATAATGAGTGTGGGAAATCCTTTTCCTGGTACTCAAATCTCCAAAATCATCAAAGAATCCACACTGGAGAAAAACCTTACAAGTGTAATGAGTATGGGAAATTTTTTACCCAGAACTCAAATCTCAAAGTTTATCAAAGAATTCATACTGGAGATAAATCATATAAATATAATAACTGTGAGAAATCCTTTAGACTGTCCTCAACACTGAAAGATCATCAAAGAATCCACACTGGGGAAAAACCTTAAAATATAGTGAGTGTGGGAATGCCTTTACCCACTACTCAATTTTCCAAGGTTATGAAAAAATCCATACTGGAGATAAACAGTATGAATGTAATACCTGTGAGAAATCATTCAGACAGCCCTCAACACTTAAACATCATCAAAGAATCCATACTGGAGAAAAGCCTTATAAATGTAATGACTGTGGGAAATCCTTTACTTGCTCTTCAACTCTCCAAGGTCATCAAAGGATCCATACTGGAGATAAACCTTACAAATATAATGACTGTGGGAAATCCTTTACTTACTCTTCAACTCTCAAACGTCATCAAAGAATCCATACTGGAGATTAAACTTACAAATGTAATGAGTGTGGGAAATCCTTTACTCGCTGTTCAACTCTCCAAGGTCATCAAAGAATCCATACTGGACATAAACCTTACAAATGTAAGGAGTGTGGGAAATCCTTTACTCAGTCTTCAACTCTCCAATTTCATCAAAGAATTCATACAGGAGATAAACCATACAAATGTAATGACTGTGAGAAATCGTTTACTCGCTCTTCAACTCTCCAAGGTCATCAAAGAATCCATACAGGACATAAACCTTACAAATGTAATGAGTGTGGGAAATCCTTTACTCTCTCTTCAACGCTCCAACGTCATCAAAGAATCCATACTGGAGATAAACCTTACAAATGTAATGAGTGTGGGAAATCCTTTACTTGCTCTTCAACTCTCCAAAATCATCAAAGATCCCACACTGGACATAAATCTTACAAATGTAATGAGTGTGGGAAATCCTTTACTCAGTCTTCAACTCTCCAAGGTCATCAAAGAATTCATACTGGAGATAAACCATACAAATGTAGTGAGTGTGGTAAATCCTTTACTCGTTCTCCAACACTCCAAGGTCATCAAAGAATCCATACTGGACTTAAACCTTACAAATGTAATGAGTGTGGGAAATCCTTTACTCTCTCTTCAACTCTCCAACGTCATCAAAGAATCCATACTGGAGAAAAACCTTACAAATGTAATGAATGTGGGAAATCCTTTACTCAGTCTTCAACTCTCCAAGGTCATCAAAGAATCCATACTGGACATAAACCTTACAAATGTAATGAGTGTGGGAAATCCTTTACTCAGTCTTCATTTCTCCAACGTCATCAAAGAATCCATACTGGAGCTAAACCTTATTGATGTAGTGAGTGTGGGAAATTATTTACCCAGTACTCAAATCTCCAAATTCATAAATAATTCATATGTGAGACAAGCCATATAAATGTAATAACTGTGAGAAATAATTTACAGTGTCCTCAAATCTTAAAGTTCATCAAAGAATCCATACTCGAGAAAAACCTTACAGCTGTCATGAGTGTGGGAAATCCTTTATGCATTATTCATCTCTCCAAAATCATCAAAGAACCCATAGCTGAGAAAATCATATAAATATAATAAGGGTTGTAAATCATTTACATAGTACTTAGCATTTCAAGCTCACCACTGAATTCATACTGGGGACAAACCCTACTAATATAGTGAATCTGGGAAATTCTTTACTTCATCCTCACCTTTCCAAGTTCAAAAAAGGATCCATACCTGAGAAAAACTTTACAAATATTAAGAGTGTTGGAAACCCTTTACTAACCCCTCAAGTCATAAAATTCACTACAGAAACCACACTGGAAATAAAAATTACAAATGTAAAGTCTGTGGCAAGTGTTTTACTCTGTCTTCAGCTCTCCAAGTTCTTCAAAGAATCCATACTAGAAAGCAACCTTATAAGTTTAATATAGGAAACACTTTTAGGAGACCTAAACTCTTCAAGCTCACCACAGAATACATACAAAAGTCATACCTTATTAATGTAAAGAATGCAATGTCCTTTACCCAGAAATCATATCTTCAAAGACAACAGATCATGTAAACTGGAGGCACACTACTTTAGGACAAGCTAAAACATTAGAGCACATAGAGATTTCCTATAAGAGTCTATCTTGATAGGGAATTACTATCCCAGAGTTCATTTAAGAAAAATGGTTTTTAAGTGAGAAAAATGCTTGTAAGTATTTAAACAATATTGAAATCATAGCTATTCTCAAAGAACCCATACCAGGAATCCTAATACTAGGTAGGAGTTGGAAAAGTTTTACCACAACTTACTCCCTATATTTTTATTACATAATTATTTGGAAAATAAAATAAGAAAGACTGTTTCATGCTATTTTAATCTGATGCCATTGATTAGTTGTGCTAAAGAATTCATGTAAAAACTAAATAAAGAAATAATGTTTTAAAATGTAAGGATTTAATCCAGGATAATAGTACTAATATCTATGCTAAGACAAGCCTGTTGCATAATGTTCTATATAGTTTATTATGGTAGAATACTGGAAAGTTTAAGATATATTCTACATGAAGTTTAATTTGTTGGTAGTCTTTCTGCTTTTCATGGATTATACATTATACATCCTTTTAAATCTGAAGCTAATCCCTTATTTGTCATGATTATTAATAAATATATTACACCTCTGTTCTATTAATTCTGCAGTGCTGTTATTAACATTCACTACACGCTGTGATGTTGTTGTTCAATCATTAATTCCACACTTCATAATGCCAACAAAAATATCTCACAAAAAAACCCAAATTTGATCCCTGTCGAAAAATTACAAGACAATCATTAAGAAGAGAATATCTGAGGAGCAGAGGAAACACGAAGTATAGTAAGACCTGAGGGTATGTGTTTTGTGGGAAAAGGCATTGCCATTTGTATTCATTGTGAGAAGATAGGATTAAGGCTTTAGGAGGACAAATCTTTCTCTGGTCAATAAATTAATTTTCATGACATAAACCTGCTTGCTATCATACTGCTTCAACACACTAAAGATAATTATAATCCACTCAGTAAAGACCAATGATAAACTAGAATAACTTCTCACTATTAAATCAGATCAAAAAGTCCAGAATTGGAAAATATAAAGAAACATGGGACCTATGAACTGTACTATAGGAAGTTTTTTCTATTATAATCTTCTTTCTCTGAAATACAAGGTTTGAACTTCAAGTTCAAGTATGGGTTAATATTATTATTTAGTAGATTATTGTTTTGTAGATGTGACCATTTGTCTCCTATCATAGATTTGAAATCACTATTGTGAGATGGTTTTGCTAAGGTTTAATTATGCACAGAAACATTTCTAAAGAAAGATTACAAAGACCAGTTCGTCTACCTACAATAGTGTTGACAATATTTTATATCAACCACAGCACATGGTAGATCCATTTAAAGGTTGTTTTTAGAACCAAAAGATTCATTATGTCATAGACCAATAAGAAAGTAGTGAAGTTCACTTCAAACAAGCAGTACCAACAGGTAATTAGAGTTCAATTGTATGATTACATTCTCGCAAATTTGAATCCAAATATTCTCTTGCCAACAAAAGCAGAGAATGGAGATTCTATTGCCTGCCTTTAGATCCCTATTACCTAACACGGCCACCTTATCTACCCTTATGGGAAGATGAGCCTATTATGATGCAACTTGCTATGTCATGGTTGGTGATGTCCATGTGAGGCCTCCTCTTTTCTGAGAAGGGTAGGAGGGTTAGTAAGGTACAGGAGATGAGATGAGAGGGAAGGACATGGAGAAGGGGGGACACGTGATATCCAGATGTAATGTAGACAGACAATAATTAACCAAAGATGCAACTCAAAAATAGAATGGAGATGATGAAGAATCCTCCAAATGTATAAATATATTACATGCCCAAATCATTTAATTATTTTTCTGATTTTTTTAGATAATGGATTGCCTACAATTCAGATTCAATACTTCTTTTATGTTAGCATTTCTGAAACATTTGCATGAGATGTTTTAAATCATCACTATAGATGGTCACCCTAAATAATTCAGCGTAGTTTGGAAATTGTAGAGATCCATTAATTACATGCTCATATGTTGGTTTTAAGTGTGAGAATCTCTTTCAAAGTTGTCACATATAATGGTTTAGACCATACTTGATGTTTGGGGTATGAAAATATGCATTTTATAATGAAATGTACTTTGTCTTCTTATTGTTCTCCAATCACTATAAAATGGGCAGGATTCCTCATTTAGCAGAACTTGTATCATTAGTGCAAGGTATTGGAGCCAACTTTTTTTGTAGCAAGACCTTAATTCTCTAAAAGGGTAAACAAAACATAACTCATATTTTTATTGTACACTGATTTTCTCTGTCTTTTACAGGAATGTACTAGTACACTAATATCCTGTGGTGTTTCACAACTGCTAGTGCTTTGTTTAAACTGTGTTCAAAAGGATACACTGACTATAGAATATTATACTACAAAAACGTATATAGGATAGTATAATTATATTTGCTTACACACACATTTACACATATTACTACTTTTTTAATCAACCTGTACTGTTACTTCAGTTTTAGGATTTTTTCATTAATCAATTTATATAACCACTTTACAACTGGATCACACACCTCTTCCTTTTCTCTTCCCATTCCCACATTCACAACCCATTCTTCTCTTGGGGGTTAGTCTGGTTGCTGCTCAAATGAGAAGACTCACATATTCCCCAAAATGTTTGTTATCTTGCCTAAAATCTTATTCCCGTTTGACCGTTAAAAGGGCAAATCTCCTAGGCAGGGTAAATAGAATGGACTTCCCTAAGGTTCATAGGCTTTTGGGACAGAGAGGATCTTGGAAGGGAAGCGGTGAGAGACCAGAAGAGAACATTGGGCATGGGAGGAGCAAGGGTAGGAAGGAGGCTGCTTCCATAGGTGAGATGGAGAGGAAGCACATGGCTTGTGTGTATGGAGGATGTGGCCGGGAAGAAGAACACTGGTAAGTATTTGAGAATATGAATGGGAGGCAGCTCAGTAGAAATTACTATATTAGAGAAAAGCATGAAATAACACTATTTACCACCATCAAGAAGACAGACAGTAGAAGAGCGAAAAAATCTCAATCACAAAAGGAAACTAAGTATTTATAAATAAAAATAAAGGAGGAAAAATAAACAAGCAATACTCTTAATAACCAGGAAACACCAAACAAAATTATAGGAATCAGCAATCTCCTTCCCTATAAAAAGATCATAAACTCTATCAAGATGGGAACCTGCAGAAATAGTTATACAATTAGCTATATATTCTTAAATGATCAAGGGATCAGTTTTTTTTAAAAAAAACTAGACTGGTAGAAAATAAAAATAATATACCAGACACTTTGGCAGAGAGTAAACACATTTCTAAAGGTTGGATGTTTATGGCTATCAGTGCTTATGTTAAAGACAACTTACTTTTAGGGAATTTTAGAAAATTTACTCTTAGGGAATCAAATTAAAATAATTGCCTAAGTGTATGTGTTTCATGGAATGAAAAAAGGAAGTTTCTTTTTCTTTTTTCTCTTTTCCTTTGGTTTTTGGAAACAAGCTTTCTCTGTATAGCCCTAGCTGTCCTGGAACTCGCTTTCTAGACCAGGCTAGCTTCAAACTCAAAAGATTTGCCCGTTTCTGCTTCCTAAGTGGTGGAAGTAATGGCATGGACCACCACAGCCCATCAAAAAAAAAAAAGGAATTTAAATGTGTATTTGCAGCTCTTATAAATATTTTCTGCTGTTTTAAGAATATACATTTACACTTAAAACACTATGAACACAACATTTGTTCTATACTGATTTATATTGTCTATTGTCAAGGGAATCACTGAGTTAGTAAATACCAAGTATCATGTTGTCAGATACAAAATGTTGTCAAGTCCTTCTATCTACCTCTCCATGAATGAACAAATGAATGAATGAATCAATCAGTATGTTATACACTCCGTGTATCTACTTCTCCATGAATGAACAAATGAATGAATGAATCAATCAGTATGTTATACACTTTCTTCAGGATGGTATTACCATGAGTTTAATGTGAGTGAATCAACAAAAGTATTAACTGAAAATCTACTGAAAACATATTCATACGTTTTGGTAAATTAGTGGCAAAAATGCAGAAATATATATATGCATACATGCACATACATATATACACACATAAACATACACATATATACACTTGCATGTGCAGTAGACACACACATACATATATGTATATGTGTGTATATATGTATACACACAAATATGTATACACACACATATATATACAAGTAAATGTGCATACGCATATCCTGGTTATTTTTGGAAATATTTAAGTTACATTCCACCCATAAAATTTCTCAACTTCTGGTTTACATTATTTTATAAATAACTGCCTTGCCATTCAATAATTTATAAAAAAGACATCTATATTGTCATTCAAAGAAAAGTTAAATCTTAGAATGGATCAACAGTAATCTAAATTATTTTATTCCATGAGTGTTTTTATATTTACTTTTGCCAGTTGAGAACAAAAAAAAAAAATCTGTTTGACTGCATCATTGTCAAAACTAAAATTTGAATTTTCAAAATGTGTGAGTACTGATCTGTAATTTACATTTTTTAGGGGAAGTCAGCCTTTTATCTCCCAGGGTCATGGAAAACCTAAGTTTCTTTGTTTATTTCCATATTAAAATTGTTATGCTATTTTATCATTTAGTGTTACAGTTATACTAAGATACCATTTCCTATTCTGCATATGTATGTTTTAAAGATAAACCCAATAGTGGATAACTCTTAGAATCAATACCATCAGAAATAGAGTAAATAGAAGACACTTAGAATTCCAGGGGGCAAGTTTTAAAAACCCAGGCCTTATATTTAAAACCCAAAGCAAGCTCTCCAAAAGGATCTTGTCCTTCCTAATTGTATTATGCCTATCAGTAATCAAAACATTATTAGCAGTAGACTCAGGAATCACCACATAAAACTTGAGTTCCCTTTATATATAAAACTCACATGAATTTCAAACCTCCATCTACTCATCACATCATCCATAAAAATTCTGGTAAAAGACACAAGTAAAACATCTTGAAAAAAATGCTGGCATGCTTCACTTTTAACATCAAGGCCTAAGAAAAAGTAAATCAAAAGAATAAACTAGATAAAAACATTTCTATAGCTATATAAGTGATTACATAATACACATGATTACAACCTGGCATGGTTTCTAAGCCATGAAGAATATCATGCTGTTTGAAAGAAAACATCATTACCATAAAATTAAAAAGAACAGAATACAGAAGGAAAAACCTGCATTAAAACATATCAACTCAAATAACTGGAACAATGGAAAATGTCTCAAAAACATACTATATCAAACATATATGATGTCCTTTAAACCCAAAGGTCTACTTTTTAAAATCCATCTCGATCTGGAAAGATGGCTAAGTGGTTAAGAACACTAATTGCTGCTCTTCCAGAGGTCCTGAGTTCAATTCTCAGCAACCATTTGGTGGCGCACAATCATCTATATTGGGATCTGATGCCCTCTTCTGGACTGCAGGTGTACAGGCAGATAGAACACACATATACATAAAATAAATAAATTGTAAAAAAAAAAAGTGTCTCTACTTCACATGAACCGCAAAATAAGGAAAAGCTCTTATGAACTGAAAGTGATCATTACTAAATATCATTTAGTTTTCGTTCATGTTACAAGATTCTACATTATGCCCTGTATCTAAGTATGTGACATCTTCTGAATTAAGATCAGCCTACAGTGACTGGAGAAACAGCTCATCAGTTAGAAAATGAATGTATTATTTTTGCAAAGGCACAAGTTCAAATCCCAATCACCCCAGTGATTCACCAACACTTGTAACTCTAGCTCCAGAGCTACACCCTCTTTTGCCCTCCATGAATACCTGACATAACATGCATAGACCCCTATACAGACATACATGCATACATGTAATTCAAATAAAAATAAGGCCAGACATGGTGGTGCACACCTCCAATCTCAGCACAATGGGAGGTAGAGACAGGGAGATTTATGTGAGTTCAAGGCCATCCTGGTCTACAAGTGGGTCCAGGACAGCCAAGGCTACAAAGAAAAAGACTGTCTCTAAAAACCAAAATAAATAGATAAATGAATGAATATTTTTAAAAAGTCATATGTATTAACACAGAGTCATTAAGAGATACCAAGAATGTACTCATTTGAAAGTCTTGATAAAGGACAATTGTATGTAGCACTGGTGGCACATGCCTTTAATGCCAGCACTTGGGAAGCAGAGCTGGAGGCCAGCCTGGCTTAGCAGGTATGTTTTAGGACAACCAGGGCTACAGAGAAATCTTTTCTCATAGAAGAAGAAGAAAAAAGAATTGTTATACATAATATTGGAGAAAGTGTTTTTTAAAAATTATCCATTCTAGAATTTGGGTAGTAACAAGCATAGTTTATAAGCCTTACAACCTGAGTTTCTTTCCTTGATTCATATAAAAATAATATGTAAACCACGTGCTGGGGGAAATAGTAAGATTCCTGGGACTCCCTTGATATCATACTTAAACTAGTTATCAAGATATCTAGCCTCATATGTAAAAATAAAATGAAAAATATTGATTACACCTATACACACAACACACATGGTGTTCACACATATATACAAGACACACACACACCAAAATAATTCATTCTGCACTAATGCTATACTTCTGGACAGAAGTAAAATCCACACTTTTTTATTTCTTTTCTGTAGTTGCTCCAAAACGAAAGGCTTCATATTTCAAAACAAATCTGTTCCTTTTGAAAAACTAAAAAGAACTCCTTTTCTGCATTAAAAAGGCAACTATGAAAGCTTAACTTAATAAGAACACACATGTAGTATATTCATCTAAGAAATTCAGCGGCTTCCACCATCACATATCCTTGATTTGCTGGCATTCTAATAAATGTAATGGTTTGTTTGGTAATTTGTGCTAAAATAATTTAAAATAAACTATTTCTCCATGCTTTAAACCTAAACATAAGCAAATATACAATTCTATACCTATCCAAAAAGCACTTTAAATTTTTAACATAATATTATTATATATATCACAACTTAACATTTATATGAATTAAACCTTAAAAGTATCTTATGTTATAGAAAATGCTTTCCAACACAGTCCCCTATTAGAAATATATAGATAAGACTAAACTTAAAGCATTCATATTGTTTTCAGTTTTCTTTTAAGCCATGTTAATAATTTTTCATATGTTTAAATTTTTGTGTGTTTTGTTCCTCTTTTTTTCTCTCTCTCTTTTTAGGAACAGGGTTTCTCTGTGTAACAGCATTGGCTGTCTTGAACTCACTTTGTAAACCAGCCTGGCCTCAAACTCACAAAGATCCGACTTCCTCTGCCTCCGTAGTGCTGGGATTAAAGGTGTGCACCCCACTCAATTATGTTTTTCAACAGGGTTTCTCTGTGTAGCCTGGGATGTCCTGGACTCACTTTGTAGATAAGGCTTGTCAGCCTTTGCATCCTGAGTGCTGGGATTATGTGGCATGTGATACACCACTCAGCTTAAAATTCATTTTTTAAATCTACTCTATATTCCTGCCCTCTCTCCATTTCCTACTGGCAGTTTGAAAGCCCATAGGTCAATATTTAAATGGCCCTTCTTAGCTCAACATGATAGCTAAGATAATGTGCAAATGACTATATAGCAAATGTATTTACATGACAATTCATAGCATCAAAATTACAATTATAAAGTAGAAACAAGAATAAGTTTATGGTTGGGGGAGTCACCACAAAGTAAGAAAATCTATTACAGAGCTATAGCTCTTTAATAGGAAAGTGGAGAACTACTTTTACAGAGTTTGCTATAGTCTCAGGTTCACCAACAACTATGAACAATAGCTTGGATTTCACCCTGTGGTCACTAACACAGAACATAAAAATTTAGAGGCAATCAAATAGCTTTCATCCTGCAGCATTTATAATTGTAAAAAGGGTGTGAGACATACTTGGGTGACAAACTGTGGCTAAGGTTG
The DNA here is from genome assembly GCA_907169655.1 of Acomys percivali. Lineage (NCBI taxonomy): Eukaryota > Metazoa > Chordata > Mammalia > Rodentia > Muridae > Acomys > Acomys percivali. The sequence goes on from CAJRSG010017843.1 coordinate 14,596, forward strand.
ACATCAATTCCTGAGTATATATGCTATGAATAAAGCTAACCTCTGTTAATAAATGCAGTGTGACAACACGCCAAGGGCCAATTTTGTCAATATTAATTCTACTGGATGGAGAACTAAGAAATGCTACTGCTGTCACGTGATCAAACACCTGGCTTCTAAAGATTCAGAAATTTTTAAGGATTCTCTAAAATTTTCCAGAACCCTTGCTTTTGGCAAGTGGATGCCCCTGTATATAAATTTTGCCTTATTGGAAAGTTTATTGATATTCATTGCAACTTAAATTACAAATATTGGCCGGGTGTGCTAATGCACACCTTTAAGCCCAGCACTCGAGAGGCAGAGGCCTGCAGGTTTGAGGCCCACCTGGTCTACAAGTTGAGTCAAGGAAACCCAAGGCTACACAGAGGAACCTTGTTTCAAAAAACAAAAAATAAAGAAAGAAGGAATGAAATTAACTTTGTAATAAAAAAATAATCAAAGCATTCAAAAACAATGTTTACAAATATAAAAGAGCATATACTATAAAAAAAAGCTCAACACATATGAAACTCTCCTTTTTTGCTAAGTTCAACAGAAGAGTCCAAAACACTTCTGAGTCCCCTTCGGCAAAACAGGAACCACCCTTTGGAACGTAATAATTATTATAAAATAAAATTATTGCTTAGAACAGTATTCAAAGTGTAAAATATGACTTTTGTAGGAAAAACAAAAACAGACAAATTCCTTATATTATTTCAATAGTTTTAAGGGTAAATGTAACCAAGTGATCTCTTTTTGTGGCACTAGGAGTACACACTAGGGGACCTGGAGAGATGGCTCAGAAGTTAAGAGCACAGGCTTCTCTTCCAATGTTCCCTGGGTTCAGACCCTGGGGAAGCCGAGGTTTGTTCCATGAACTGGTTTGCCACTCAGGGGGCTGAGATTTGAACTGAGGTCCGCACCATCCTCTTCAGGAAGGGAACTGTTCATGTCTTTGTCCTCACCTCCCCCTCCACAAAAAACAAACAAACAAAAATAAAAGCAAATTGAGCTTTTATATTGTAAGAACAGGCCTATTTCAAAAGCTAATAGAGCTGGGCGTGAAGGTACAGCCTATAATTCCAACCCGCTGGAAGGCAGTGGCTAATGGATTTCTGTCTTTTAAAGGACAGCTTGATCTACAAACCAAGGGATTGACAGCCAAAGCTACAGAGAAACCCTGTAAAAAAAAGAGAGGGAAAAAAAGGTAATAGAAAACAGCATACCTTACTATTTCTGCTGTGTTTACAAAAGCACCTCAGCCCTCTCTAAATACAATGACTAACAAACATACCTACTACCTAAAAAATACTTAGGTCTTCTTTGTGCTATACACTGAGCTAGAAAAGATATCAAATACCTAATAATGATAAGTCATTTTAAATGTAATAAAATTAATGTTATTAATGAATTCAGAATCTCTGTTAGAATTTCTACTGTTAGTGATTCAGCTAATAGTATAATAATGAATAGTATATTCATTCAGTCCTTTGTGAAAAAAATACCTTCCCAGTCAACAATAGGAGACTACTGTACAGATTTGCAAAGACCTTCAATATTCCCAAGGGAAAAGATCAGCAAAGGATAAGATTATAGGAAGTGTACAGCAGAACTGAGAATGCACTGTAGTATCCTCTGGAGAACAGGTGTACACAGATGTGCAGTACTGACTACTCTCCCAGAGGTCCCTGGTTTAAGTGTCATTACCCATATGGTAGCTCACAGCCATTTATAACCCTAGTGCCACAAGATCAGATGCTGATTTCTGGCCTCTTCAGACTTTACACACATTATGCGTAGATAAGTATATGGGTAAAGCACCTATACACGTAAAACACATATGAATTCATCTTTTTTCAAATGAATGAAAGGAAGGAAGGAAGAAAAAGGAGGCTCCAGAGAGGATGCTGGGTAAGGGGCAGGCAGCTGTGTGCCTGCCGCTGAGGGTACCAGTTTCCTAGGCCTTCATGCCTGTGGACCCAGACCTGAGCCTTCAAGTGCCCCAACATCTGGATTCTGGAGGGAGGATCAATGAAAGCAGAGCCTCTGCTGCCTCCCAGGGGCAGCAAACATCTACAATCTTGCTGCACACCCAGGCCAAACACACCCCTGATGTGAGAACAAGGGACCTGTCAAAAGAAAAAATGGTCTGTCCCAATCTGCCTACATGCCTAGCAGGCCCTGCCTGGACCCTCAAACCTTAACCACCGACTGGGCAACGCCAGACAACCAGGCAACCATTCTGAGCATCCAGGAAGCCAGTCAT